>JAPMOR010060062.1:0-11473 GCA_026543865.1 Argiope aurantia
CAGACCATTCAACCTACAGCTACCAAATTTGGCACGTGTATACCTTGGAGGCCGGGAATGTGCACCTGGGGGTTATTTTTTCGAATTTTTAACTATAATTTTATTTATTTAAAAGTTAAGTGAAATTTTGACGTGTTTCTGCTATAACTTCCGAAAATATTATCGCACAAAAATGACTTTTACATCAAGTTAAAGATCAAAAATTTATCTTTTAAATGATACTACTGTTTTAATATTAAAATTAAATTTCTATTTTTAATGAATTTTTAAATAAATATTTTAACTATGTTTTTCAATAATTTTTTTCGTCAAAAATAAAAATGAGGATTAAGCACGTTTCGCATTCATGAGAAAAAAATAGCTTTTTTCAAAGTGTTGCCATCACATTTATTAAAGCTCCAATTAAAAATAAATTAAATCTTTTTGGAAATGAAATCTGCAAAAATATAATTTTCGGCATGTGTCTGTAAGAAATGAAACAAATAAGAAATATTATTTTTTCTAAAAAATAAATTCAAGAAAAATTATTTATGATCTTTTACACTCTCTAAACAGGATGTTTATTTAGTCCCGGACCCATTTTGATATTTAATGACTCATAAAATAATGAAGATATAAACAAACTTATGGCATTTATTGATGGAATAACTCATATTTTCCTTTTCCGGTTTGAATATTTTTACTTTTGTAAATATCGTCTGCGCGTGTTTTTAATTTCAGATAATTTTATTTTTCAGTCTAAATATCTGTACTTTTCTAAATATCATCTGCTTATTAATTGGATTTTTCTCTCTATTGTTTTTGGCAACTATTGAAATGTTATGTTTACTTTTGTTCTATGTAGTACTTTTGTATGTGATGTTTTATTCGAGCGGATATTAAGGAGAATGCATACACCACAAGAGAAAGCACAGATTTTATGGTTGTCATAGAGTTAATTTCCCATCAACGAAATCGCTGACTTTTAAGAGTTAATTTCCAATCACTTAAACTGACTGATTTATGAAAATTTGAATATCACTATTCAATAAAAAAAGGATAATTTTAGATTTTTCATCGATCGCTTCAAAGAAAATACGCCAATCAGCGCGCAGATTTCTCAAGATTAATTGGCCTAAGATTATGAAAATGGTGAGTTTTTCTAAATTTTTAACATTTAAAACTTCATAAATAAGTCTTAATTGATCGTGGAAAATAGAAACATTCATTCATTTATTTAAAATTTGGTGTGTCCAGAATATTTCTCAGAATATGATACCTTACTGCATTAAATTTAGACTTCATAATTTTTGAAATATATTTATAGGCCGGAACAAAATATTATTATTGATTTTAGGTAAAAGTGAATTTTAGTGTGCACCCAGCTGCGCCAACAATGCCAAGTCGCCAATAAAGATGGCGGACAAAATAAACAAATACTTCCCCGGAATAGTTACGGTTACTATTTCCCGCTTTCTAATTAGGATTTTTACTGATAAGTATTTTTTTTTTTTTGATACTGCCCGGTGCCTTCTACAGATGCCTTCGGCATCTGTAGAAGGCACCGGGCAGTATTTTTTAATTTAAAAAAAAACATCCTACGACTTTGCTAGCAGCGGCAGCGGGAACCTAGTAGCTTCGCTAGCACATTGAACATAAGGACTGTGTGGATAACATGAACTGTACATAATCAATTGAAAAGAAAGAATGAAGGATGTTGTATGAACGGATTTCAGAAGGAATTCTGCCCGGTGCCTTCTACAGATACCTTCGGCATCTGTAGAAGGCACCGGGCAGAATTTTTTAACTTAAAAAAAATATCCTACGGCTTCGCTAGCCGCGGGAGCGGGAACCTAGTAGCTTCGCTAGCACATTGAACATAAAGACTGTGTGGATAACAGAAACAGCACATAACCAAGAGAAAAGAAAAAACGGAGAAATAAGCAATCGGAATATTCTCCATACAAAATTTGAAACAAACATACTTTTCCCACCTTCAATTCAATCAACTCGTAAAAAAATATATTCCACTCACCCTTCATCCATTCTGCCGGTTCGATATCAAACCATTCTCAATACAAAATTTCAACCAAGCATCCTTTCCTAACTTCATCAACTCGTAATATATATATATATATATATGCATATTTAACTCACCCTTCATCCATTCTACAGGTTCGAAATACTCCCGACATAACAAATTATGAAGGGAACCAACCGTTATAACATCAAAAGAATTACGAGAACTGCGAAGAATTCCATTGCAGCTGTCTTTTAAAGTGAGAATGCAGACGATTTTTTTTAAAGCGCATACTGACAATTAAAAATTGCAAAAGAATAAATATTTTCTGTTCGTATTCACATTAAAAAAAAGAAAGAAGAAAATATCTTTTAATTATAAGCTTAACTTTTTTTATTTAATAAATTTTTATAATAAAGAACAAAATTAAAATCTTTAATCGATAATTTTAAAATATTTTTAATTTAACATTTTTCATAATGTAATTGTAGTTTATTTACAACTCAACCATTGCAAAAAATAGTAAACAAAACAGCAGTACGGTTGCTATAAGAGGGATCCGATGGGTTGCAAAATTGGCGACAAACAGCTGGTGCACACTAATCTTCACTTAGGCCTTGATTTTATTTCAATCCTTTTGAAAGCAAAACTAAAAACTCAATTTTATGCTGAATCTGAGAAGTTTTGTTGAATTATTCTTTGAGATATTACATAAATGATGAAAAATATTTTGTAGTTCACATAAGACTTAAATACCGAGCGATTCTGTTTGCAATACTCATATTCAATAATAATAATAATAAATAAATAAGAATAAAGATGATAAATAAAATAAAATGTTTGGTTTTATTTAAAAATATCTTTATATTAATTGCAATTTCATCATTTCCACTTTAAATTAAAATTGAAGTTTTACCGGAAATGACAACAAATTAGCAAAATATATATAGAAAATTGAACGAAACGATCTAAACAACAGTATCAGTTTGGTATGATTATCAAAATTTGAAGATTAAAAATATTTTGTTTGAGAATCTATTAAGAGACCAGTTACTTAAAATATTTAATTGAAAATTGTAGCGAGCGGTAATACTGGCGAACCGGCTGGTCGCCAAAGGCGGCTAGTATATATATAATTGTGGGCGTGTGTTGGCATTGCATAATCCAAGAGAATTAAATTACCTGCCAGATTAACTGCAAATTTGGCGTATTTATATTTTGGATAAATAGACTATGCACCGTGGATTGCTTTCTTTTTTACAAATTTTAGTTAGAATTATAATCAATGAAGAAGGAAAAAAGGTTTTTGTTTTCTGCGATTTGAGATCCAAAAATTTTATTGCACAAAGAGAATCGTTATGTTATCTTAAAATTCACAAAATTATCTTTTTATTGTTACCAATTTAATTCTCTTGAATTTTTATAATGCATTTACGATTTAAAAATACCTTTATGCATAACGTTCAATGACATTTTTCTCTGTTGCAGTGAAATTCAAAATGAATTAATTTTTGTCTTAAATATTCGAAAATAAAATTTTCTTCCGTTTTTTTTATAGCTAAATCATCTATATTGGTTTCTTTTTATCAGAGTCTAATTATATTATTACATAACGAATAAAATTGAATAAATAAAAATAAAAGGTATGCATTTCGGCACATGGTAGTTTTTAAATACTTTAAAAGTAACAATGCAAATAAAATATTAAAAATATTTGAATAAGTATAAATTTTATTTATTTAGTTTATTCAAATAAATTTTTTATAGAGTCTTGGTAGAATCTCTCGAAATGCGGCATACAATTAGAAAATACATTACCCTCAAGCTTATGCTTTTAATGGCCCTTTAATATTAGGGCTTTTGATTCTATTAGTGTGGTTCATGTATAAATAAATAGAACTTACATAAGTCTTCAGAAATAAATTGAACTATTTTTGTTACAAATATGAAAGCATCAAGAATATTTTACAAATTGATATTAAAAAAATCGGTGGGCCAGTTAAACATTTAGATTTCGTACTTTTACCAGCAATATATTTACTGATTGAAAAAAAAACATTATGATTATTTTAATCACTTAAATCATTTTTCAAACTGGAACTATGTTTCTGCTCGAATGGCTTAAAAATCATCTACTTTGCCTTTATTAATAAAGAACACATAATGCAATATTTTATTTAGATATTTATATTTTTGAAAATAAGACTTGATAAAAAATTAAAAATAAATTACGATAAAAGGCAAATTAGTTTAATAATAAGATAATAATCTTTTGATTCTTTTCATCGAAATATATTTTTAAATACATGGTACACTTTTCCAAAAATAAAATTTTTTATAAAAGTTGACATTAAATTATGTTTTTTTTATATATTATATTATTAAATTTGTTTTGGAAAAAATGTGCCCACTTATAAGCATGTTTTAAATTTAAAGAAAATTTTATAAATGATTTATTTTTTAATATTTTGTTTAATTATTTAAGATAATTTATAATTCTTGGATTATTTGAAACTAAAATTAGAATGGAAATGAAGATATGATCTTTTGATAAACTGTAATAATTATTTTTAAACTTAAAAAAACATGCAAATTCAAAATTATTAATATTTCCATTTTATAAAAATATAATTATACATACCAATTTATAATATAAATACAAATAAATTACATAAAAAAAATAAATATATACAATAAAATAAATATATATAAATTTCTGGCCAAAATTGCTTGAGTGGAACAAACAGCAAAGTGAAAGTTTGGAGAAAATGCATTTAAAATTTGTAATTGCATAAAATAAAAAATAATAATGATTGTAGAACTTTAATTTTTATATGTTATTCCACCTCCCACCTCCCGAAAAAAACGCACAAAAGAATTATCTTAATTGGATATGATCGAATATATTTCTTATTGTTTTTCACAGATTCAAGAACATTGATGCAACGACAGGAGTTTAGTTTCTGGCTTAACCAGAGCGGGCCTTCTCTATGAACCAGCACGGGTGCAAGAAACCATTTGGGACCCTAAATTTTTTGCCAAGTGAAAAAAAAATTACAAATATGAACACATATTACTATTGCATGTTTATTTGATGCGTGATTTTGTTTTTGCTATCAATTACTTTAGAAAAATTACAATTTTTTGAAATTTCTTTTTCGATCCCTACTATAGCAAGTGCAATTTAAGCGTTCTGCACACATGATTGTCCGAAGACAATTCTTTATTAATTTTAATTTGCTGGAAGAGCGATCAACATTCATTATAGTAATTGATGCAAAGACAAATTTTAACACGTTTTATACATTTAGAAATAAATCATTATAATTATTAAAAATCCCGTAGCAAGAAATAGAAGTAGAATTCACTTTGGATACTGTAATACATGGCTACTTTCATATCGCCTTTAATTTTGTTAAGAACTTCGTTTCCTAATGCAGAAATAATTTGTTCTTGTGATGTATGTGCTAAATCATGCACAATTCTATTTTTGGAATTGTTTCTTCTTTTTATATGATCCATAAACACAGACTCGTATTTGCTGAATAATTCGATTAAACTTAAAAAAATTTCCATTATTAGGCGTTCCTGTTATTTCATGGTTTCCTCGAAGTGGAAAAATCACATCTACAATTCTTTGAAATCGTAATTTTATGTTATTTAATCGCCATTCCGTTTCCTTTTTTATATTGATTTGTTTTATCAATAATCTAACATAAATTTAGTCATTTAAGTAATTTTTTCCAAGCAATAACGGAAGTGACAAATTGAACGCTCATGATCTTGAATTACAGTTTATAATTTTCTCCAATTATTATAGACACCTATAAATAGTGTATATTTTTCATTTCCTTTGGAAAATAGTATACATCAAAAATAAAATACTGAGTCTTGAGTTTTTGAATACATTAACCGGCGAAGCTGCATTTCACCATTTGGCACTTTTAGCTGCCTTGAGTTTCTTAGCAAAAATTCCTTTGTGTTGTACAGGTCTGTTTTTAACACAAAACATAAATCTGAATCACTTATATGCACTTGATCACATTTGTTGCCATTTTCGTCTTTTTTTGTGATTCAATCATATTTGTATAGACATATCGTTCTTCAAATATTTTCACAGTTTCGACACTTTTATTGCAAAATTCTGTAATTAGTGCGGAATTTTCTTCGCCAGTTGAAGCTTGAATTGTAACTTCTGAAATCCAAACAATTTCATTGCCAGAATTACTTTGTTAGACAAGAAAACAAATATAATCGTGACTTTTTCAAATTTAGCTTTTCTCCTTTTTTCTTTTCTGTACATTTTCTTTTTTGAATCCAAGTCTTGACATCCAAAGGGATACTTCCTTGGCATGGTAATGATTAGATTTGAATATTTTATAGTATGAATCATCAAAGTAATATATACAATTTTACCTAGTAGGTGAGGTAAAGGACAGTACTTTATGTTTATAATATGTTACACATTTGCACTAAGCTGTAATATAACTGTAAACTTCGCATATTTCAAAACCCATCGATTGATCCAATTATATTTCTTCCTCTCTTCTTTACATCCCTCTATTAACATTCAAAACATTATTTTAATTCTTGATCATGCTGGAGGCTCCTCAATCGCTGGTCCCCGGTGCATAGCATCCGCCACCCCCACCTCCCACTCCAGATGGCGAGCCCTGAGCTTAACATAAATTTAATAATTGCAAAAAAAAAATTGAGAACAATATAATTATAAAATAATGGATAATAATAACACAAATTAAGGTTAAAGAATAAACAAATTTGTACATAACATTCTCTAATTTCTTCTCAATTTTAACTTGGATTTATTTAACTAATTTGATTTTTTATGGCAAGATTTGATACTTCATTGGTTTTATTTTCAATGCCTAATATATATGTATCTAAAACACTTACATTCTGAAGTCTCTGATTAGTATATGGAAAAGGCAGAATTTTATAACTTTTGTTTTCACTAGTCTGCCCTTCTCTACAAACACATCATGTATCTTCGTAATTTGAGAACGTTTCGCTTGTGCAAATTTTTAGCAAAAGAATGAATAAGAAACAACAAAACATTAAACTTCAGAGCTTCTAAGTATAATTTCTTTTAATACAAGCTAATATTTCGCTTGAAAAGTTCTTTTCGTAAATCTTAGTTAATAATAAGAACTGAAATGAATGCAACACCTAAATAAAAATTATTTGAGAAGGGAAAAATATTAACAATTTCACTTAAAGAATTGATTTATTCAAAAAGTATTTTTAATTAATTAATTCTGAGAATAGAAAAAGGATTCAAACTGAAAAGGAAACTAAAATCAACTATCATCTGTCTAATTTTGTGATAATCATTACTTATAAATGTAATTTTTAAACATGAAAACAACAAGCTTCGCAATCATAGGGTCCATCGAAAGATATTAAAAAAAAATTCTTATAATAAGATTTAACTTTAATATAATTTTAAATGCTAATAATTAAAAACTTATCACACATTTAGATGTTAATTATTGCTTCGAACAAAACAGGAGATAGCATAACAATCTCACATTTTTATATCTGTACAACCTTAATTAGAAAATTATTAATTCATTTTCTTCTTTTAATCTATTTTTTCTTCTTCTTTCCATACTTAAATGATTTTATCAATTTTAATGATGATTTTTATCGATATTCTGAATTAATATTTATAATTCTCCATCATTTTGGTGTCATTTCAACGAAATTCAGTGAAACTTTTACATACACAGTCATCAGATATCAAATTTGAAACTCAGTGGTGAGAAGTTTTCAAAAATTACTAGCCACCTGGTAAAAATTACTTATAGTATACAAAGACGAATACAAAACGATGTCTTGTATAGGTGGATGTTTATTGTTACTCTAATATTAATTGTTGAAACATTATGATTACAATAATATTAATTTTTGATGCATCAATTAAAATTATAGTTAAAAAATATTTTCTGATATCAACATTTCATTGCGATGTCTCTTTTTGAGATAATTCCATCTAAGCATCTAGCTCTTAAAATAGTACTAAGTAAATATTTGCCTCAAATGGAACAAATAAAACATCGAGAATTTCTCCCATTCCTTCACTTAATTCGGATATCTATTGCACCATTCAAGCAAACTCTGCCATCCCTCCTGAGACTAGGCAGGAAGGACTGTAAATGACTAAAGCATCCGGAAGTATTGGGGAGTTGTTCCGTTCAGGATCCATTTGAGAGTTGAACGTGATTTTATTTGACGGAGATTAATTAATTATCCTGAACTGAATCTCACCAAAGCAGTTTCACCTAATTTTATGCAGCCTATTAGCGTTCTAATCTTTCTAATGTCCCGTCGTTGTAAAGGTCACGTTCCATGATATACAAAGTAAAGTTTTGGAAAATAAAAGCGCTTCGGTATACATACTGAGGAATGGTTCCTTTAACCATTTATTTGAATTTGAAGATTCTTTGAACCTATAGTTATCTGTTTTTGAATTGTTTAAATTCATAGTTTAAACAATTTGATATTATTTTCTACGCTTTTCATTTTATTGGCATATTTTATTAAAAAAAAATTAAAGGAATTCTACTTTGTTTAATTTATTGCCTTAAATAATAACAGCTATAATATATAATACATTTGATGAATTTTTAATAATTAGAGACTGGTGTACTATTAAAGTCAATTCTTAATAGAAGTGTTTGCGTATCCCCAAAGTAGTACAAATGATATCTGAAATATTTACTATAATAACAAATATATTTAAATTTTTAATTAACATTCATATTTTCCACTAGAAAGTTTTACTAAAAAATTTTATACTACAAAATCTAATATATTTAATGATATTTATCGATGAAAGGAACTGCTTATATTTAGTCAAATTTGATGAAAGAAATTTCCGATGAATCATTATTTTAATCAAATATTATTCGATTATTTTTCTCAAACAATATAAATTTCTTTTCTTTACGATATTGATTGAAACAATTCGTGTGAAAATGTCTACCTCGAACCATAATAATTATACTCAACATGACAACAACTGCAAAATTTACGAACCTTTTTTTACTCGTAAAAATTACCATTCTCCAGGACACAAAAAATGTTCCTGCAATATCTGCAAGAGTAGGCTTTTGTGTTTCATTTTTTATGCTCATTATCTTCCTTTTGAAATATTGTTAATTTAAACAAAATTCATGTAACAGAAACAAATTATAACAATTCTTCTTTTGTGAAATGACGAATTTATTAAATTTGAATATTACTTATAGTATCAATCTTCATATCAATTTTTTTTGCTTTTATGTCATTCTTAGTTACAGAGTTTTAATTGAAATAACCATAAATAAAAATGATAAATTATTATAATTATGATATAATGCATAAAAAGCTTTTTGTTTTATAAACTTTCCTTACGCTTTATTTTAACTTGGTTTGTTTCAAGTTGTAAAAAAAAAAAGGGAACACTGTAATCTATTATTCATTTACTTTATGATGTACTTGAGCTCTAAATTTTCTTATTTCCAATGACAATGCAAAATTCTAAACTTTTTAAACTCTAAATTATCAAATAATACATGAATTTAATTATACACTGTTTTATAATGTGACCTCGTCTAGATTTCGGTTTAAGAAATGTTAGTTCCCAGACTTCATAAAGCATACACAGAGTGTTCCAAAAATGTAAAGTAAGAGTTAATTTCTTTGAATATTGCTATTAAACATATACTTTCAATTGCAAAGTTTCATCAAATAATGTAATTAAATGTATTAAAATGCTTTGGTTTCTAGAAACAGTAAAAAATTGCATTTTTACTCTGTCTCCATAATAAAGAAGTGACAGCAAGTAAATATTTTTAAAACTCTTCTATATAGATACAAAGTTACAGGATTCTATTTATAAGACTTTCTCATATATATAAAAAAAAAACAAATTTATTGTCTTAGACCGTTTTTGTATATTCTCTTAATGGTGCTTGAGAGAAGTTTCTGTTTGAATTTTCAGTATACATCAGACGAAAGATTATTAAGAAAGCAAAATCGTAAAATAAAAGGACAGACTATATGTACACGAAATGTCATTTAATTTGAAAATTTTGGCAGATAATATAATAATTACATTGTTTAAAAACTTATCCAAAATAAACACTTCCAACAACTATACAAAGTTGCATTATTTTAATAATACTTGGCCTTCTCCGATCGAGTTCATCTTTTGTAATTTAAAGACAGGATTTTTGAATTCATCAGCTAATATCAAGAATTGGTCTTATTTTAAGAATTAGTTCATTTAACTTAATATTTAGTGTAATTTAAATTTACTTAATTTTTAAAAATAATGAGGGAAATATCACACATTTTCATTGGAACATATGTAATAGCTTTTTTTCGTATATTAAGGCATTAATATTCATTTGTATTTTACAAAATAAATAAGAATACTATCATAATTTCAATAAAAATTATTTTCAAGTTTTTATTTTATATATATTTATATGTCTAAAATTTGACTTACAGAAATAATTCTATGACGCTAATATATATTACTGAAATTTCTTCAACCAAGCTAAACTGCACAAATGAAATCTCGAAAATATAAATTTAGAATATGTAATGAGAAATATGAAAGTTTTAAAGCGATTTCGAAAAAAAAAAATAGACGCCTTAAAAGTTGAAAGGATCTATGACCTTTCTCAAACAATGGCATATAATTTGATTATTCACATCTATGGTTATATTCTCGGGGGAGGACTCGAGAAGCGATTGGATTAATGCCTTCAAAGACCCTGATGAAGTGGAAACATGGAAATCCATTTAGGCAGTTCCGGCCGGCAGCACTAAAGATCTCTTCTCTCCCACTCTTTCTTTCCGTAAAGATACTTCCCGAGTAATGGCGAAAATACACAGACGGTTTAAAGAAACGCTTGCGGTCACCGAGAAGAGATGGAAGTTGGTAATCAGGAATTTTAGAGTTTGACAGAAGAGTTAAGTTTTGAAATAAAAATTCCTGCCATGTTAAGTAGAATTAGTTAAAAGAAGTAAGAGCTTTAAAGTGGCAAGAATTTAGTGGTAAATCTTAGAATTTAAAACTCTGGATTTGTTAAACTATTAAAAAAAGTATGGAATGCAGGGTTGGAGTAATATAAAATTCTTGCGATAAATATTTATAATTTTTCCCGTGAGAAAATGACAGTCCCAAATCTAAACATGAAATACTATGGCTTAAAAATGATTTTCCTAGAACACTTGTAAGTAAACAATTGTGCCGATAACTAAGGCAAAATAGCTAATGAAAATTAATAAAAATTTCGAAGAAATCTGGTGTGTGTGTGCGAGAGACAGAGAGAGAGTGCGTGTGTGTGTGTGAGAGAGAAAGAGAGTGCATGTGTGTGTGTGAGAGAGAGAGAAAGAATGTGTGTGTGTGTGTGTGTGTGTGTGTGTGTGTGTGTGTGTGTGTGTGTGTGTGTGTGTGTG
>JAPMOR010060062.1:11483-42717 GCA_026543865.1 Argiope aurantia
GTGTGTGTGTGTGTGTGTGTGTGTGTGTGTGTGTGTGTGTGTGTGTGAGAGAGAGAGAGAGAGAGAGAGAGAGAGGGAGAGAGAGAGCGTTTGAGAAAGTGGGAAGGTACAACTCGGAGCAATTAGTTTTTGAAATTTTAAAGGTGTTTAAAATTTAAGTAGATTTAAATTTTTACCTTTAATGCAGAATGTGCAACTCGGTAATTATAATAAATTATACGAGATTTTGCCATTTTTTTCTCATAATAGTTTTTAAAAATATTATTGTACCAAACAAATTTTTATATCCTTTTCAAATTTTAAATTTTTTTTCTTTTTTTCATTGCATTTATACAATGTACTGAGCAAATATTTCTTAAATTTTAAAAGCTCTAAAAATAGTTTTTTTTATTATAATGAAATTCAAACTGATCATAATTTTCATTATTTTATGAAGTACTTAATCGCACGTCTTCAATTCAGTTTTGAAAGTTAAGGAAAGGAGATTCTATTTTTAATTATACAATTTGCATGAAATATCACTAAGAAAAATTTATTTGTGGCAAAGTACCTTTTGAATAATTAACCAGACTTTAAAGTTATTAATGTTCTTTCTTCTGTGATGTCAGAACTCTACTGCATCAAGAAAGTTCATATTAAGTTATTAAAATAATTCGATTTTAATGTCTGTCAGAGTTTGGTGCTTAAAAGTGCTTTCAAGAAAAAATTAAGAAAATATGATAAATGTAATGTAATTAAATGCAACCAATATTAACAAACAAAAATTGGAGCACAAAGCGACTAATCCAAAAAAAGGAAATAAAGTTTCTTTGGAATTTCATTGAATCCTATCTAATGATTTCTTTCAAAACAAAAGAGAGAGTCTATTGAAGCAAAATATATTCATTGAAATTGGGCAATTATTCATAAGTATATTGCCTCCAATTTAATAAACTTTTATTTATAAATTTCTATTCTGTTAAACAGGTAAATCAAGTCATATTTAAAAGCATCCAAAAGCTTCTTATGAAGAGATTTATCCGATTTTATGCAAAAAATTGTAATAATTTTGATCAAATCTGAGGTTAGATTTCTAAATGAAAGTTTATTATTTGGTTATTCAAACTTAATTTTAAATATTTTTCTAGCAATTTGAAAGAAACCAACTTACTGTTTACCGAAAGATCATAATCATCAAAATACATTTAATTTTAATTAATATTAATGCTTTCATCAATTCAGTGCGTAAACCAGAAAAACCAAATTTCGCTCATCAGGGTTTTTTTTTTTTTTTTTTTTTTGTAAAATTGTGTTTTTCGAAGAAAATATTTAGATACTAATCACATACGGATTACAACTGAATATTTTTCATTTTAACTATACATAAACTGGTCATTTAAATAAAAAAAAATCTTGAATGCACATAGTTTAACATGTTATTCGAATTGGTTAACACATTAAAAGCATTGTTGCTATTGGACAAGAGCCGAGGGTATTCGTATTCGGATAATGTCATAAAGCGCCATCCTCCAAAATTTCGAGGTGCCAGTAGGTAATCATCCTATGGCAACAATGCAAGTATCCCAAAGATTTATGAGATGGCGCTATATGACATTGTCAACATGAGAGCATATAGAAAAAGGCTTTAATAAAAAAAAAAATTGTGTTTAAAATCACGTATTTTCAACTAAAGACCTGAATAGATGCACTTAAAACGCAAAACCTTATCTAAATATAAAATTTGATCCAAATCGATAGTGTCATTTCCAAGATACAAGGAATAAATATATATATATGTACAAGAATTACTCGTTTAAAATTATAAGATTCTACAACATGTAAATTCGATTAAATAAAGCCACAAAAATAATTGAAGCTTACTGTTTGGAATCATTCTCAAGTGATACATTTTAACATTATAAAGCAAATCTTTGGCCGATTTCGTTGTCCTTTTTACTTCTAAGAGCATAATGTATCTTTGCCATTCTAATCAAATCTTGATATGAAACAAATGATAATCAATTCAGTTTCCACTTCAGTTGGGCAGTTGATCGATCTTGGCAATCTCAGGTCGACTCTTCGGTAAAACACCTTGCACACTGCTTCCTGAATTCATTTGCATAATGAAGGGGACAAAGGAGATTTTAATTACTCGTCAGAAGTTCGTGATCCTATATCCGGATCTATGTAATCCGACCGCTCTATTAGCATAGGCCGTGACTCGTCCTAAGGACACAGTGTGCCTATCCATCAAAAGATAAAATGTCCTTAGCCAATTAAATGGGATAAGGACATTTTCAGGGAATTGGTATTAAAATGACGAGTAACTAGCTCGTGTTTTGTAGTAAAGATCTCTTATTTATTCTAAATTTATGATGAATTTTAACTGAACAGAAAGTGTTGGAAATTCACAGTCATTTATAGATTAGGTGATGTAAATACCTCATCAATAGGCTTTTTATAATTTTCAAGATTAATATTTTATGAGTAGAGGACAGTTGATTTAATAAATTTTGTAAACTTCGCTATAAAATAGTTATGTTCGTATACTTATAGTTGCAATTTTATTTATATTCATGTTTGAAAGGATTTTTAAAATGGAGAAAAAGAAAGAAAACTTTTCAAGTGTTTGAAAACTATAATTGAATTCCTTATTTTAAATTATTTAATTATAATTTAACTAATAATAAGCCATTTGAACCTATTATAACCGTTAATAATCCATTTAGAAACTATAATTAAATTCATTATTTTTATTGATTTAACTATAGTTTAACTAATAATAACCCATTAATAACCAAAATGAAAATCATCCAATTTCGGGACGTAAAAATTGCATGTTCAAAATTTTTCATATTCTAAGATGAGAATTTTTTTCATAAATGAACAAAAGTAATGGATGACGTGAAAAAGCTGGAGAATCTAAAAATCTTAAAGAAGGTACAATTTTTACAGCTGTAAAGATGAAAATAGTAGCTGCCTTTTAAAAAATAATGCATCTGTAATAAATAAATAATTGTTACTACACATTTTATTGATTCTTAGAATTCTCTCAATATGAATAATGTTAAGTTGATTTCTTTTTTTTTAATTTTATTTTAAGAAATAATTACATTCTTGTATTTTTTTTCTTTGAAAATCTGTCTAATATTGCACATTAAATTAACATGTAAATTCAAATTTACTATGCAAACACTAATTACTAGACAATTTTTAGAGTGTTTAAGATAATTCCGCATTATAACAAAAAGCCAAGGAATTAATCAATAGGGTAATCAAGTCCATCCATGATCATAAGTTTTAAATGAATCCATATTTTACTTTTTTTAATATCTAAGTGCGAGTCTCTTAATTAGATACGTCAAAAATGTAGTTCACAATTATATATTCATTCAATAATAATCTATGTAAGCAGAAGTTTTTAGTTATTTAACGTTTAAATCAAATTATTTTGAATTAATTAATAGTTAAATTAAATTATTATAAAAATTAAATGTTTTTTTTCATTACCTGAAACGATTTTTTTTATAAATTTCGATAAATGCAACAAACTTTTATGATTTACAAGCTCCAATTATAACAAAGTCACTCATCTGGTAAATAAAGGATATTTACTCTACTTTTTAAAGCTTTTATAACGAAAGATATAGCTGGTTGAATTGGAAGAACAAACCTAATTATTGTTTTAACCAACTTAAATGTTATATATCTGCTTTATATAAAATTTATAACTATACCAATGAATAAAATAAAATTAAAAACGGGATCTATGTCTAATTGCTGGGTTTGCTTAGGACACAAATAAAGAGGAAGGGTTTTTTAAGAGTTCTCCAGATTTCTAGACCAGATCTAGGTCCATAGTGAATATTCAGTTAGTTTCTTCAATCTTCCCATACATTGGCAACACACTTCATTCTCTTCTCTTATGATCCAAGCATATGGTAGAGTGATGTTCTTCCGTTAAAATTTCTTTTTAGCCCCCTTCCGACTAATAACACGATGACAAAGATGCAGCATGACTTAGAAATTTCCATTAAGAAAATTACACTTTCTATTTGCAACTTTAGTACTGGAAATTTTCATCTCTCCATCTCTACTAATAACACGATTCAAAATTTTTAGATTGGTATATGCTATAGCGAAATATTGCTCACTATTGTCAGGCAAACTGTTAGAAGTTCTGTTGGTTTTGTCCAAGTGAAACACTAATGTGGGCAATTTTCCTATAAAAGTCCTGCAGAAACGGAATTTTCACACCATCTACTGCGGTTTATATCAGACGTATTTCTCAAATAATATTAATAAAGCTTAAAAGAGAACGGCACGTGGAAGAGAATATCCTGGATTTATATGGAGAAATCCGGCATAGATTTTTATTTTATTAAAAAATTATGTTTAAAGCTTTATCTTTTAGTTCAGTTTTATAAAAGAGGGTCTTCCCATCCTTACAGAAATGGAGACTTTTCCTCCCCTTTTAGTCTCAAAACTAAATTTTCAGAGGCTAATTTTAAATGGATTATTAATCGATTTTTCTTCATGTGTAAATCATAACAGAGGTTATCTTTTACTTCGTTCAAACTTTTTAATTGGCCCATGTTTTAAATTTTATCTTCAATGACTATTCGAAAGGTTGCAATTCATTTACCTTTCTTATTATGGGTGGCACCTGTACAGCTCATCTGGTGGGAGGGTGTCAAATTCTTGGACATTTGGTTGTTTTACCCTTTAGCCCATTCCCCTGGGGTGGGTCCACCTCGTAATTGAGGATGAGAAGCTTCCGGCATAGTGGTTGGTTCTCGCTACCCTGGTGGATGCAGAAAATGATAGGGGCCGGCTCCTCTCATGGGAATGACGGAACGTATTTCCCAAGGGAAGGGTTATATCGTGGCCGATGATGGCAGTTAGGACTCAACCACAGTTCCCGCCAGTGTTGCTGTTGCGGCTGTCCGGTCATTCAGATTTTTCCGGGATTCTCAGGGCGGATCGGAGTAGCCGGTTTAAGGCACCCATTAATCCTTTATTAGCATTGCATCATTTGGGCACACGTATCAACGTGGGTTCTAAAATAAAATAGATATTATATGCCCCTTAACTAATGGAAGATATAAAGCTTTCTTTTACAAAAGTTCTTGATGTATATACTTGATCTACATATGACAGACCTAGTAGAATAAGTTACGATACGAAATTTCGAAAAAAAATAATTTAGTACTTATAGTAACATTGATAACTTTTGTTTACAGTTCCCTTCGCGAATTTCTGGTATGCTAATAACCAAAATTAAATATATAAATAATCAAAAATGTTTCGTTTCACCCAGAAATTTATGTATAATCATACACTTTCTTTACATTATTTGGGAAGATGAAAGCAAATAATTTGTAGAATTCTGTGATTCTTCTCTCTTGAGGTTTACTTTTTTTTTTTTTTTTTTTTTTTTTTTTGCATTCGTCATAATTAGGGTTGAGTGTAGTTGTGGTTGACTCCAATTATTGCGACATGTTAGAAAAAACATTTTATTTACTTTTAAACTTAAGAAATTAAACAATTGATTATGACTACACGCTTCACCTAGGCAAGTGCTCGAGTGTTCTGAAGAAAAAGAAGAGAATAGCTTTTTAGAAGCATCGTGCGTATCAAACCCAGATGATGGGCAGCGCATTGGTTACGCCACACACGGCATTGATGGAGCCTGTAATTTACAGATTCGTATTGATATATGATTTATGATAGGCATTCACTACACATTCATGTCGCCTCCATGACCCCAAATGGTTCTGGAACAAGAATTGTATAAAAATAATAGCATGGTAAATACTCTCTAAAATCTGGAAAATTGTTTTGAACTTTACGATTAGAATTAGAACGTTTCCCGGGAAGATTTTATACAAATTAAGTAATAATGTTTTACATCACCATTTCCAAATAATATTAGAAATATAGGAAGGATCCATAATTCATTGAAAGAATAAGCAAATATAGATTTAAATTTAAATATTAAATGCAAAAGTGCTAACAATTTACGTTTCTAATAACTTCTTTTGGCATCAAATTGTTATATTCTTGTCTTCCACTATATTTTCAAGAATTTTAATTGATTTGTGTTATCTCTATTTAAAGTTTTTCGAATTATTAACGGTTTTTTTTCAATTTCAAATAAATTTCTACCATCTTCTATTGTAAATTATTATTAAATTTATTCTACTAGATATTACTGAAGTCTATTCAATAATTAAATTAAACAATTCCTATATTCACTTTTTATTTTGAATTTAATAGCTTCAAATGGAAATTTATTATTTAAGTGGTATTAAATGGTTAATATTTTATTTATCAATTGTATGGAAATAAACAAAGGCATTATACAAATGGCAAGATATTAATTCTTGAAATATTCTTCGCTTAACTTGCTTAATAATTAACAGGAATTTATTTAGTCACTTTTCATCCTTGGTATAGTTACCTTTCTTTATTTTTGAAAAGAAAGAAATTCAAACTAGCTTTAACATTCACTTTAAATTTTCATTAAGCTTGTTAAAAATATATAGAATTAACCAATTCGCTCTTAAATTAATGCAAAAAAAGTCCACGAATCAATTATTTCCTTTCAATGACGCGAAGCTTGTTTTTAAAAATAATTATATCGAAAAACCATTCTTTGAATCATATTTAGTTAAAGATTTAAGACTTTAATATCAAAGAAGAAAAAATTAAATTATTCACCATTTTAAAGCAGGAGGTAAAAATATTTACCTAAATTTTATTTAATAAATTTGTAGAATAAATACATCTTTTCATTCAATTCAATTAAAAGCACATTTCTCTTATTAACAAAGATAGAAAATTGGCCCGATTCGAAGATAAATTTTAATGAAGCACCTACTCCGAGATTTGTGGAGCTTGGGTTTTGAATTATGTATTTTCCTCGAGGGAATATATTTTTTGTCATTTGTTTATTAGAGTGTTATTATTAAACGTTTTCCTTTAACACCTCCTCTAATTATTTAAAATTCACTTTTAAATGAAGTTTATTCGAAAGGAAACCAATTAGATTCAATTAAGGGAGAAATTTTGAAATTATTCATATTTCATAAAAGCGATGTTATTTAATAAATCCATGCAATTCCTCTTAATTTTCTCTATTCATAAAAAAAAATAATATATTTTGAGCAGTGATTAAAAAATAACTGCTGCAGGATTTATATAAGGCGCATTAAATAATATGAATTCAATAATATGCAATTAAATAATATAATATGCAATAATATTATTAATAATAAATAATTAAATATAATAATATACCAATAATATGTGCATTAAATAATATGGAGTTCAAATATTAAAAAAAAAATTCAGCCAAACGCAAGAACTTTAGCCTACAAATTATTCTAACATGGTTTTGATTTTTGTAAATAAAGTTTTAATTTTCTGTACCAACTGACACCATGCACGCAACCGAAGTATTATAGAAACAACAATATCCACTACAAATATTATTTCAGGTTAGTCGATACATGTGGTTCATTATACAACTTCCATTCAGAATAGTGAAATTCGCAATATCAGTTTTAAATGGGCCTTCAGTAATTCAAATCATGTTATATTCAAGTCAAATGTTCCGTCACTGCAAAGAAATATCTAACAATGCTTTTTTTATTATTATTTTATATCTGCTTACAAAGCACATATAAACACACTACAGAGAATACATGAAACATAACATTACATTGGATTGCGTGTTGAGCAAATAATTTGGCTGCATTTTACAAATGAGAGAATAATTAATTGTTTATTTCTGTATAGTTGTCCAAAGCATTTCTTATATATCACTCTCTGCAATTACTGGGTGCAGAATTTTCTGAAAAGCTTGATTTACAAAGAGAATATTAATAATCCAGCTACAATGAAAGAATTTATATTCTTCATAGAGTTTATAAAATTTATAAATTCGGCATATAAAAGTTGATCTTTTGCATTCTGTAGCGGATCATGTAATCAAAAGAATGTTCTTTAACTTTTGAGAGGTAAATACATTTATCAGTGATGCCAAAATAGAATTTGCAACGGAAATTACAATTTCTGCCAGTTAGTCTGCTGTCTGCAATTTACACTAGCTGTAATTCTTCCGAATTTTTCTTTTTCAGAAATAGAAATCCTTGGTCAATATAAAAGGTATACCGAAATAACTGGAACTTGATTTCAGTTGATTGAAAATATTTTCTACATTCGAATTTTAAACACCATATACCAGTTCAAGGATAATCTTCTATTTATTCTATTGAAATGTGAGCGAGAAAACTATGTACAAAGAACTACTACTTTTCTTGCAGAACTTGTAACCTGCTGATTCCGTACATATTTCCTGCATTTCTAAGTTTCAGGAAATGTAAATGGAATTTAAAATGTTAAAACATCTTAGAATTCATGTAATTCACTACAATAATATGTTATTTTTCAGTAAATTACAGAGAAATTCTTATTTCATTTCATATCACAAATGCATTTAAATGTATCTGTAATTTATGGTGTTTATTTCTATTTATAATAAGAAAAGGACGGAATAATCTAGAAACCATATCGTTAGACCAAGCTCTAATATATTTGGTAGAAATTTTAGAAGGTAAGAATATGCACCTCGGACCAAGAATTAGAACAAAAGAATTTTTTGAAACTTCAATTAAAGTTTTAATTAATTAAAAATTAAAAGATATTTTGCATTTTTTGAAATTATTTCTGCAACCGTAATTGCAAAAAAACAAAATTGTATTATTTTAACTCTTTATTTACCGAATTATTTTATCATCATTTTTTCGGTTTATTTGTATATAATTAATTAAGTTTTAATGCAGAATAAACCCACGAAAGAGGAAAAAACTTTTTAATTAATTAATTATCTATATTAATTTAATTAATAATTAACGATTTTTAATTTCTGCTTTTTAGCTTATATCTGTTGTTGCTATCCGAGCTATTCTTTTTGTGTTCTTTAGAATGCCGTTCGAAAATAAATTACATATTATGAGGATATCAGCTTGATATTAACACTACTTTTAAGTACCGTTGGTAAATAAAGAGTTAAAACAGAAAAAAAAATTGTCTTCTTAATATAGCCAGTTTACTTGTTCTGGAATTTTTTCAGGAATTTTGACAATAGATTGAAGAAATTCGCAATGTTTATCGCAAAGAAATTCATTGTTTTTGCTTCATCAATTATTTAATAGTCACATTTTTTCCATTGTCTAAAGCAGAAAATAAGAAAGATTTATTTATCATTTGCACTACTTACATTAAGAGAAACAAAAAATGAAATTAGGCTACCGTGAAAAACAACGTGCATTTAGAAGATCGATTAGCAGGAAATAAAATTTTCAGGGGTTCTATGAGATTATGGTATAAATTACATTAGTAAAGTTCATGCATTTAGTGAAGAGAACATGTATAAGGCTATTAAAATAATTCAGGTTATTGGCTTTCATTCACTATATAATGCGCATAAGCACTTCGTAGAAGATATTATAAATGTCATATTACATGCAACAGATAAGGCAAGCATAGATCTGCATTAGAAAATAAACTTATCTCTATGATAATTTGAACAGAACGCTCTCTTTGATAGTTGCGCATTATGAAACATTAAAGACTTGCATGGAAGCATAAAACAAAATCCATCTTTTCTTTCCAGTCAAATGCAGATAGTGCTAAGAAAAACAAATCTACAATTGTAGCTTAACTTATACTTGTTATTAGCCATGAACAAGTACAGGAAATGTTGAACTTTATCTTTGGTATGTCATACTCCAGTATTCCTGAACGATGAAAATATTGCATCCTTTCCCTGTTTAGCGTGTCCAAGCGCTGACAGCATAGATTGTCCTTACCATGTGGGTTTCAAATGAACTAGCAGCAGCCTGCATTGTATCTAATCGTAGCAGCAAATTCACAATTAGCATTCATAATGAACATGTGGATGCGAACGTGGATTCACTCATGAATTAGCGACGTCATTTCATCACTGTTTCATGTTGCGTCCCTTCAGAATTTGCAACTGTCTAACAGGGCTGCATTTATTGGTGGGAAGTTGTGACAGATGAAATGAAAATATTTTTTTAAATCACATTTTTGCTAGTAAACTAAGATTTAATTATTTTATATTTTATTTTTTGTTTAAAAGATTGTGCTCTTTTGTGTAAAGATATTATTGATTGGCCCGAAAGATTTTTGCTATTAAAAAACTTTTCAAATATTTGAGAAGTGAAGAGTATGCCATCTAAATGCATAATTGAGTTTTCGTAATTGTGACTATAAAATTATATAGATTTATTAGTTCAAATTTATTGACTCTTATTATTCCAAAGTTAATGTTTCAAAGTTGCTGATAAAAATAGCCTTCAAATAAAAAATTTATAAACAATCAAGCAAACTGTCATTTAAAAAGTAATTTAATACTCTTACAAGAGATGATTATGTGCTTTTATTGACATGAGAATATTTCATTCTGTGTTCCTGAATTTTTAGTTTCATAAAAAAAAAATATCTCTGCCATATTCCGTGCAGATTTATTTTTAAACCGTTTGAGTAAAAAAATTAATCTTTCTGCTTATTGCTCAAAAATAAATAGGTACAAAAATTATTTAAACATAAAAGACTTACAGTATTTGAAAAATATTGTTACTTTTTCGTATACAAAATATTCAGAAAATATTGAAATCGTCAAAAAGTCTAACTCCAGATTTCGATGAATCTCCAAGTCAGGAATTCGGTCAGTGCAAAACTTTCCTGACTATAAAAAAAGCACATTTTTAGAATTGTGTTTGTCTGTGAAAGAAAAAAAAACACAAATATTCTTTGATATGAATGAAATTTGTTAAACGGACTTAGCACCCAAATGTCTAGATCTCTATCAAATTTTAAACGAAATCCATTTCTCTGGCTGTCAGAGCACAGACGAACACGATAACTTCAAAATTTTAAAGAATTAGATAAAATTTGTTGCAGAGATTAATCATCGAAACTGTAGATACGTATCAAATATAGAAAACAAAATCCGACAAGGAATTTACAGTTTATCTGTTTGCTATTTTGCATGCATCTAAACCTAAAAATTCAAAAGCGTTATAACTAAGGCAAATGATATTGGTTTCCAATCCTGGTATATAAAGTGCAGATTTTTATCACATTTTCTACATAATCTGTCGAATAATTCATCGCATGTCGGTATTTCATTTCACATTGACTCAAAAATGCAATGACTCAAAATATATAAAATGTTGTATGGGATCGTGTGACTGCAATTGTATCTCTACGGCACATTTTGACTCCAATCGGTTGGAGAAAAGATACTCAAAATTCACATTTGATTTTCTGATACTTATGTATTAATCGTATGCTAAAGATTAACCGTCAAAATAAACCGCCAAAGATGACACGCTGAATACACACTAAAAACCGATATTGCTCTCCAATGCTTTGCAATTAATACAAGAATTCTTCTTTGTTATTGTTGTTAAACTATGATGCACAGAACTCTCGCTAGTGAGACTCTAAAAATGAAATCTGAGCACTCATGGTGTTCTCGGCCATACCCATAATTCAGAATTTTATGCGAATAATTGGAGATAAATATTTTATCTGAAAATATGAGAGAAAGTTCCAAGATATCATTCCATTGGTTTTTATTTGAATTTCAAACAAAATAATTTTACAATTAATTGAATTGTCATTTTAAATTTTTAGGAAGTCTCCGCTATAAAAACTATACTATATATTAAATAAAAATTATTTTTAATAAACTGAACTGACAGAAACTATGAAGATAAAAATGATATAATATACAAATCGTTCTTGTTTACTTTTACTTTTTTCATTTCACGGGGGTGGGAGAGAAATTAATTTTTCATTAACTGAAAAAGCAAAAATTAATTTTTGCTATTTATGGATAAGACAACTCTTTCCAAACTTTTTGTTAAATGAATATGATGAATTTTTGCTAAAATGGACTTCAATTCAAAGTTAGTTTATAATTTTACATAAACAGAAATTGCATCAAAAAATAGCAAAAAAAGAGGGTAGCAAAAAAACTTCAAAAATGTATCATGTTAACTAAATAAATGTTGAATAATTCAAGAATTAAACGCCAAAAATTTCAGAGGAGCAGCTTCATTAAAATTTATTTTTAAAACGCTTCAATTAACCCTTTCAATCTAACAAAAGCAGAAACACTTTTAATTGGGCGAAATTAGCAGCTATTCTGAGATTTTAACTGGAAGAAATTTTATTAAATTATGTTTCGAGTTCTTCTTTCTGCCATTCTTCTTAAAACTAAGAACTTTCTTCACTGATAAAATGTAAATTATTCACTCAGTGCTTCTCATGAAAAGGTTCATCCGTTACTTTGTTGAGCAGTACCTTTTTTTGGATTGCGGAAACAAAATATTTTATACATATTTCACTTTCATTTTAATTTGAGAAAGAATTACTGAATTTCGATGTCCTTAAGTAGCTTAATGAATGGTTAAAAGAAGATTAAGGCTGGCTGATTATCCTTTATGACTTGAAAAAAATATATAAATAATTACAGTAAAGATGTGTAGAAACATAGAAGTGTAAAAGGCCATATTTAAATAATGTACCGACATTTCTAATATTGTGTTGAATGAAGAATTTTCCTTTTTATTTGAGTGAATTAGCCTATAAAAGAGATTGGTATATTAGCACCCAAATTTAGTTTTAAAAACCTGTGTTGAGAATAGTAATGAGTTAGTATTGACAAATGAACTTATAACTTTGTAAACAATATAATGTATAGATATTAGTGTTGAAATTAATTGAAAAAAAACTAATAAAATTTATAAGAATTGAAAGAAATTATTTTAAAATATGATTCATCAAAAATAGAAAAATTGTGTATAAAAGAATCTTATGAGTCAAAGATATTTCCTATCTCTTTTCATCTCCGTACTATATAAAATTGATAACAAGGTAGAAGACACATTGGATATCAGAGACCCGAAGGCTATAAATATACATTTCAGAAAATCAGTTTTTCAATTTAAGAAACCTTCTTTTCACAGTATATGAATTCAGCGTCGTTTAGGACTTGACTTCTTACATTTCTGGAACTTAATTCATTTTTTATTCCTAAAAGTATATGTCCATGTCGTTGAAGTTCGATACATGTGCTCACATTTGAGTATTGGATGATTATTTTGAATTCAGCAATATAATTTTTTGGGATTAATAAACAGCAATTTCAATTTAAATCTTGCACAGGTTCCGTATTTTTTAATATTTGAAACGCGTTCATATTTGAAATTCCTTTAAAGATTTCATACGCAAAATATTTTCAAGGATAAAATTTTTTTAAATGATAATTCTGTAGTATTTAAATAGTAAAAAATATATTGCTGAATTTTGTAGTATTTCTGTAGTAAAAAATATTCTGTAGTATTTAAAATGTTTAGCATTTATTCAAAAACATTTTCTCTACTATTAATGTTTCTTTGTTTATCATTACGTAATATTCGTCGGACATAGGAAACCCGATGTATGTCCAAGAATAAGTATAAGATAAGAGCGTTTTAGAGTGTTAAAATAGCTAAGATTTCGCTCTAATTCATCTAAAATTCATTTATAACAAGCTTGCATATAATAGCAGATTCTTTCCTGCAATTATGGCTTTGCTTCTAGTTAAATTATCTTCAAAAGCTATGTACCAAACAATATATTTATTGCAATTATCTTTTACTAATAGATAATGTAAATTTTTCTTGCATATAAATTTAATTCGTGGCTTTCTATACTTTTCGATAATTGCTACAGCTTTTTCATCACAAAATGAAAGTGGATATTTTGTCCTGTGATTTTTATAAACACAAAAACATATCGCTAAAGAAATAAAACTTAATATATATAGTTCAATGCGAATTTCTTAAAATCATAAAGCATATCTTAGATCTGTATGCTTTTAATTGGTATTATATATGAAATCATAATATGTACTACAAATTAAATAAAATGTGCATAAATCTTTTATAAGATCATTATGGATCATATAAATCTCTCTCTCTCTCTCTCTTTGTGTGTGTGTATCAATGCTCAAAAACTATCATTAGTTTTAAAGCCTATAACTGTTGTTCCTACTATCAGCAGAGATAAACGGGAAAATTATGCTATTGATTTTATATATGCCTTATAAAAAACTCAGATCAACTATAATGGTTGCATTCTAAACTTTAAAAACGTGGAATATCTAGAATATAGAGGAGATAAAATATATAACGAAAATAGAATACATGTGCATTTTAATGCAGTAGCTATTTATTATACAATAAAATCTAATAATAAAATATCTTGCCGCCACATATCATGAAATCAGACTAATTCTATCTTGTAACATGTAAATCAAATAGGAAAAAAGGATGTCATGTCACAATGCAAAATAACATGCGAATAGAATTTGGATAGCATTCGCAGCAACATTAAACATTCGTAACATCATTTGAAACGAATCTATCAGTTTTGGTTGACATCAAATAAATTTCAATACAGCAAATTGTTTCGCTGACAAATTCAAGATACATAATCTATAGAAAAAAATAATACATAATCTTTCTAAGAATTCCTTTCTCTACTTTCTCATACATTTTTGCAATACGAACCCTCTTTCTTATTAAATTATAAAAACAATGTAATATAATTTTTTGAAAGGTGTCTTCCTCTTTAAGCAGATTGGTCGAAAATTTGACACTTATCTTTAATTTCGGTGTAAAAATCACATATTAAATCCTAATTATCTTATGTATTTTTGAGTAATGAATTTATACACGTACACACAAATAAAAATACCAGCAAGTAGTCAGCCATTAAACTGATATAACCTCAAATATTGCAGACATTTACAATAGTGATGATAAAAACCTTCACACTATTTCATCTCATCGATTTCGAGTTATTGTATTCCGAAACAAAATTTCAAAAATTCTTTTTGTAGTTTTTGGGAAGATATGAACCGTGAATATTGATTATTGATTAGAATCTCGGAGTTGCATTTTTTGGTATTAATATTCTTTCTCTTTTATTCCTGTGTTAAGTTAAAGCAAAAAAAATTAATATTTTTTTGAATAACACGACAACAGTCATTATATCTTATGCAATAATTAAAATCACCTTTTATAAATACAGAAATAATTTTTTTATCCTTTCATATTCAATATTTCCACCCAAACCTATGAGGAAATGGATATATCTATACTGAATAAAAACAGTATATAAACATATTTTACAATAAAAGGCTTTGGAATCCTCCCTTATTTTCTGTCAAAATGCTCAAAAGGCTTTTGTTGCGCTTGATACAGGACTTCAGTGGTTGATAGACAGGCACATTGTATCCGATGGACAGGTCACAGCTTATTCTAATGGAGTGATCGGATCTCCCTCACAAAGATCCGGAAATAGGATCACGGAATTCTAATGACTGTTTAAAATCTCTTTTGCCCCTTCATTATGCAAATATGTGTAGGAAACCATTTGCAATGTATTTCAGCGAAGAGTCGGCCGGAGATTGCCGAGATTGACCAACGGCCCAAGTAGAAAGGAAACTGAATTCATTATCACTTGTTTCATACTTGGCCAGATCAAAACTTGATTGGATTGACAAGGATGTGACAAAATAAATATTCATCGAATTAATAAGATTTTGAAACCATTTGAATTATCGATGCACTTGAGTTAAAATTTAACAACTGAAAATAATTTTAAAATTAAAGTTTTTAGTAGTTAATAGGCTTTAGTGACTTTAATCAGCTAGTAGAAGAAATTTGCAATTTTGAATGCATTAAATTATTAAACTATCTAATTTAAATTTAAATACATCATTTGCTTTTAAATTAATTAAAATTAAATATATTAATAATATAGTTAATGAGCTCACGTAGTTAGCAATTAGTACAGCTTTTAGTTGGAATATTATGAAATTATTTGGTGTGAAGTTAATGGTGACTGAAAACTTAATAACATGTTTATAGGAATTTGTCCTAAAAACGCATTTGCATTGATTAATATCTTCACAGAACTAATACGCTTAATATTTGTAGTTTAGAAATTCAGTGAAATATTAATTAATTGCAACTTTTGTAATACATAGCAATTGTATATGATACATAACCTCTAATGTTCTCTACTATAGCAATAAGACTGAAATTCAAAACAATATTTGTTTTAGATCAGCTATACTTATCTGCATAGAAATATAAGCCATGAATTCAATTCTTGGCAAATTAAATTCTAAAAACTTAAATAAACAAACGGAATATTGCCCTTTACAAACTGTCAGGAATTATTGAAAAACACTCTTCTTGATTTTGTTTAAGACCCAAGGATTAAAATTGTAGAACTGTAATCTACATTATTTTTTTAACTTTGGGTAAAAGTGAATAGCTCTGATAAATGAAAAAACTAATAGTTATGATGATATTATTTGATTAATAAGTGCTAGCTGATGATATTATCTCTTGAGTTATGAATTAACCTGAAAGGCGTGATAATTCTATTTACTGATACTTTGCATTATCGTACAAAAGAATGTCTTCATTTCTGATTGCAATTTTTAAATATCTTTAATAGCCGTGTTTAATTAATTGCTGCAATATAAGGAATTCCTTTTAAATCTTTTTGAAAATTAATCATAAATTAATTGCTTCTTAGAATATGTTACTTATTCCACCTCAAGGAATAAATATAATTAAATTCAATTATATCTTAATTTTCTTATATTAATTATAGGAAACAAAAAAAACTTTATCTTCAGTTCGAAACTTTAAAATTGACGATTTTAAATGAGTCTATATATCATAATACCACCAGAATTCTCTCCATCAATATCGTGGCATCATTCAACTGTAACAATTCGTAAAAATTTATCTTTCGGAAGCAACAACTGAGGAAAAAGCGATCTCTGAACTATCAGTCGGAAAGACATAATTATGTTCCTACTTCATCTAAGGTATGTGTTAAGATATTTTAATATAATTACTTCCGAGCTGTCGCTGATGAATCCGACATCATATTTGAATTATCAAATTATATGCATTCTGTGTTAGAATTTAAAAATCTTTTAGAGCGGTTAGAAATGTTATCTAAATTATTGAAAAAAAAAGTTTAAAGTTCAGACCTTAGTTTTGAATGTCACATTTAATTTAAACCCGCAAAATTCAAAAATGAATGAGTTCACTAATCTTGTCTAATATTAAGTATTTTTAAATAATTGTTTAGTATTTTTGACACTGATCATATTTTACAAACGTGTTCGAAGATTGGAAAAGAATGCAACATAATCCGTGATATGTTTGCCACTATAACACATTAAAATGGCCAAACTTGTAAAATTTGATATCGCATATGAGATCTTATTTGTAACGACAACGATGATCACTATTATTCTTACTTCATTTTTTTTTTTCTGATTTAATAAAATTTCTATACAATCAATGATTTGCGAATTTTTAAAAATATTTTACTGTAAAGTAAAATTAATCTATTGTTATCAGTTTTCAAGCAAATATTAAAATGATATTTCTTTGTGAATGCATTGAGTAAACGAGTATTTAGTGTAAAATTAAAGGAAGATTTTCATTTAAAAATAAAAAAAAAATTAGTATTTTGCTTCTCGGTAATTTGATAATCTCGATGTTAATTCGACAATTAATTTTTCTCGATAGTTAATTTTTAATTTATTTAGTAAAACGATTCATTGAGATATTTTAAGATTCTACTCATAATCCTTTACAAGTTTAATATATAAATCTAAATGAAAGTTAATGCAAACCTAAAGTTTGATTCTAGAAATTCGGTTTTTTTAATAGGCAGTATTTTAATTTTAAAATCACTTTATTGTCTAAATATCAGGAAGCTAATGAAAGTAATAAAGTTATTGTATTAAAACGAATATTAGATAAATTAACAGTTTACAAAGAGAAAATATGCAGAAGTAAAAAATAAAAAACTCCCGAAATTTTAAAATAATTCTTCTGTATTTTGCAGAAATATTTTTTTTGTAAATATTTCTGCCTTCTATATTAGCGGAGAATGCACAATAGAATATTTTCTGCTAATATTTATTAGAATACTTTTATTCTTTTCCTACTAGAAGATTTATCTGTCTAGACTGGCTGTTATTCTATTAACAGTATTCCAGATGTGATTGCCATAGAATAACTAGGGAAAATTGTAAGAGAAAATCTCATTTACATTATTAAAGAGCTTACGAAATAATAAAAAATATATATCATTTGTATATGATATATATTTATAACGTAAATATATTTAAAATTTAATATTATTATGTATTGTATATTACTAAAATTTTAAATGTGAATTTATGGCAACTTAAAATTTTTTATTTCCATGCAGTGGGATTTTTTCTATTCATAATAACCAGGAACACTGAAATCAAAACTAATTACTAAAATCAATTTGAAACAAATAGGAATTCATTAAAAGAAAATAATGCTAATTAAAAAATAAAAATAGTCAAGAAATTAAATATTAACCACGGTTTCCAAATAAATAACTATAAAATAATAAAAATTGTGGACATCAGGTCATTAATCTTTGATACAATCCAGCATAAAAATGTAAATAAATGTAAAGTTTACTGTCACATAACTTAGGCTTAATTTATTCAATCTGGCTTAATACATCAATAAATTAGTAAATTTAAAAATTAAAAAATGCCTGTTTTAGTTGCTAGATGCTAAAACAAAAGTTAGAAATTCGATTCAGATAAGGATGAAGTTCAAAAGGAAGCGAGCATTTTTAACTTTGCTCACTTTTCTGGCGGGCAGTAGAAGATTATATATACTGATGTTATTTTTCAACTATTTATTTCAACTATTATTTTTCAACTATTTGTTATTATCACACGGGTTTAATTAATATTACGGGAAATATTTAAATTTAAATTGCTGTTAATATGTAATATCGACAGTTTGAGAACATCCTGTTGTAAACTGTAAATTTGGGCCTACATATGTCAAAAATTATTACATTTCTCAAACTTATTGAATTCTTAGCTCAATTAAGAATTATTTTACTTGGTATTAATTTATGTTAATTATATTTGAAAAGGATATCAATGCCGTACCATGCACCAAAAAGAGAGAATACAGAGAAATAAATTTCTGCAGAAACTAAATCTTGCATGAAAATATTACTCAAATCTCATTACATATAATTATACTCATGCGGGTAACAGTTAACTATTGAAGAAACCTTATTAATTCAACGATTTTTTAGTACAATTGATCTTTATAGCTATTTTTATAAATAATCATCTGAAACAATCAATAAATAATTTAAATATAAATTTCAAATCAACAAGATAATAAATAGAAACTGTGCGAACATGTCTCAAAAACGTAATAATAAGGTAATAAGAATCAGCAATAGTCGGAATCCTTGCCTGTAGTGAAACGACTTTGTTCGTGTGAATTAATTAATGAAAGAACTTCCTGATAAATTAGCTGCTTCTAAAGAGACGTGTTTTTCAAGATCAAAAATTAACTGCATCAGGAACTATTTGTGCTAGCAGTAATTGACTTGTCATTTCTACACTTACATCTGAGTTAAAAACTATTATTGATACTGCTTCCCAGTGAACACAATAAAGTTATTTCAGTCTTAAGCTAAGATTTATTTTTAATGTGCTTTGTCATATTAAAAATTAATCTAATTTTTTAAATATTTTTAACTAAATTTTTTTTTCTTACTTTTAAAATGAAGCATTCATTTAAGATGTTATTCAGTTGTACTATTTCTATTACACTGATATTCGAACAAGTTTATTTTTTCTTTTTGAAAACTTTCTTTCATAGATAAATTGTACTGACTTTTTTTATTTGGTTGTAACAGCAAAAAATTTCTTGCTAAAACAAATATTATCTGGTTTCTTTGCTAAAGCAGAAAAAAGATCCAAAATCTTGGGACATCTGTCAGCGAACATGAAGAATTCCATTGCGACAATTCTAACTTAAGTAAGACTCATCTCTAGAGTTAATACTACAGAAACAATAGTGTCTCACACCATAGCTGTTTAATGAGATTTTTTTTTCTTAGATTATATCTTATGCTAGGACTTTTTTGGGAATTTCGAAGGATACTTTCTATTTGCTCTCGCTAGAACGTTTCTTCAAGGCCTTTTTTTTATTTGTCATTTAGAAAACTTTCTTAATTTCCTATTTAGCTTCTTTTTTCAATCGAGCATACAAAGATTTCTTTTTTTAAGAATTAAAAAAATCTAAATATTTTAAAATTACGATATTCGAAGAATATATTTTTTTCTTAATTTTATTTAATATAAACTAATTTCTTCCTATTAAAACTTAACGACTCTATAAGTATTTCATACCATGATGTTGACGCTTGGAAAAAAATTATGCGATATATATATATATATATTGACAGGAATAAAAATATTGTAAAAAATAGGAAAAATATTCAACACTTGTAAATGTGTATATCTTTAACATTAAAGGCACACATTCCTCTTTTAATTTCGTTTAACAGCAAAATTTTCAAAAATTCTAATTTTATTAAATATTAAATTTAAAAAATAAATTATGGCTTTTTTTGCTTAAATTTCTTTTAAAAATGATTAAATTTCATTTTTTAAAAAAATAAATGCAAAGAAATTACGTAGCATTACTTATTGAAAATAAAAAAGATTTGAAAAACAAATTTAATTCTTAAATAAATTGGGTCCATTGTTCTATTTAAATGAAACATCGGTAAAGCTAAAGAAAATGGTTCAGAGGTATCATCAATCTCTGCCAAATCGTGCCAAACAGTAGAAAACTCGTCAAATATCAATTAAGAAGTACAGTTAGGTTACCGTAATTGATAATATATCGCCTTTAAAAAATTATAATTTGGCAATTGTATCGGTTGTTTTTTTCTTTGACTTGCCGAAATTTTAACCACAGTAATGCTCTTGTTTTGATTATAAATGACAATAAAAGAGGATGCAATGTCAATTGAAGTAAACTATACAAAAAATGTATATGTAAGAAGGGATGAACTAAAATCAAGCGCTACATAAGTAAGAAACAATTACCCTTTATTGGAATTAATTTTTTAATTGTCTTAGATCTTCTATTCGCTTCTAATTCAAAAAGAGATTGGAACTGTTCCATGGTTTTAAAAATCAAAATTTAATAAATTATTTTCGACATATCTTTCACTTGCCATTTTATTTCTATTCTGTTAAAATTCTTCAAAATGTATTTCCAAAAAACATTCACCCTTTGATTTGTTAAATAATATATTTCGTATGACCGAAATAAAATTTGAACATTTGATTTATAATAAATTCTTGCATAATCTGGAAAAAAAATTATAAAATTTCTGATTACATCGCTTACCACCAATCTGCCAGTTATCAGATATATTTAAATGGATAAGACATTACTTACTATTTCTAAAATGAAGAATACGATGTTTCCATGAGGGAAAAAAGCATTAAGATTGTAGAAAATCGACACTAAGTCATGTTACTCAATTGTGTAAACTTATTTACGCAGAGACAGAATTCTATTCCCTGAGGAAATGAGTCAAAATTCTCCTTTGCTCCATGAAATAGCTCATTTGAAAAATTTATGGAAAGAGAATAATTACATTACTTAATAAAGTCTTACCTTGTGTTTGTCTTTATTCTGTTACTTTCGAGATTGGAGTTTATTAGAAGCAATAAGCATTAATAGATCTCATGTTTTTAATATTCTTCATATCTAAATAATATAAAATTTAAAGAATTTCTTTTTTAATTTTGTTTTACCACAGTTACATTTTTTTTATTTGGTTCCAAAGATGTAACAAGAATTTTAAATGAAACAGCACATACATTGCATACCATACTTACATAATTGCAAAAATAATGAGGATTTTTTTTTTTTGTATATGAGACCAAACGATGTTTATCTGCGTTCTTCTTATTGGTTTACTCCTTTATTTAAACACTTCATTCATGGATAGTATTTTATATTTCAAAAACATTATACAACATGTATGAATTTTATAAGTGTAGATTTTTATGTAAAAAAAATTTCTTACTAATGTCTATTTCGAACATGTCTTATTTCATGAATTTTAAGAAGTTATAAGAAGCCGAATTTTGTTTTAATTCTTAAATCTTATGGTTTTATTTAATATGTTGGTTAAAATTATAACTTATGAAAACAAATTTAATAAAATTAATATAATTTTTAATGTGAAGAAATATGATCTTTCTTGAAATATATAACAATATTTACTTATTTTATGCATTGTTTTATTTTATTTATAAATATTCTTATAATAATCTTTCGAGAAAATAATCACTCAATTTCATTGTTTGAATTAATATCGGTATATAAGTTCTTTTACTTTGTTTCACGACATTTTTATTACAGTTATAAATATTCAAAACAAAATGTGGCAGCCTACATAATGAAAATAAAATGAGAGTTAAAACAGAATCTAAGATATGTTAATGAAATTAAATTTGAATATGTCATTTAATACGACTTACATACATAGGTTCACCATGCGACTGTCGAACGAGTTTAGAACAGGTTTCAAAATATCTGGTATGAAATGAAAAAAAGCAGGATAGCTACCCTCAATCTAAGAAGAAATCGTATTGAGTTAGTTATTACTATGCATGCAAACAAAATTTTAAACTTTCTTCTCAAAATTTTCCTTTCTGTCTCTCATTTGAAAGAAATTATACACATTTTTAATCAGTGAAAGTGTTTTAAACAGCCTGCATATCAAATAGCAACTCAATAAATTAAGGAAAAGAAATTTGTTTCTCAATTTCTTGAAAATATATTAAAATAAAAAAAATGTTGTTAATGCCTGATGTAAAATAACAAAAATCGAAAGAAATATGGAGATTAGTGAGAAATTAAATAATAGCGAGAAAAAACAGATAAATATCAGAAAAGAAATTTATTTAATAGCTAATTATAAAAAATTGAATGAAACACCACTTAATTAAAGAATATCTTTTAATCATTCTTCAAAATAAAAAAAAATATTTAATTACATTTTAATTCAGCTGTTATTGAATTCATTAACAGTTAAAACTTACATATTGCATGTATTAAACTGTTAAGCGTCATCTCCCTTCAAATAATTCTCGAATTTTTAATTTCCATCTTTGATTGTGAATACATTAAAAATATTTCAAATTTTAAACAGTATTGGTTCTTTTCAATAACGATAGGTTAAATCTAATGAAAATTCTTTAACCAAATTACAATCAAGTAAATATCCTCTTATTTTGGAGAAGAAAAACTTCCAGTAAAGTGACTGGTTCTCACCACCTTCTTGCCTACAGAAATGGTGTAGGTTCGACTACTATACCAATGGCGGGGCGTACCTCCGATGGAAGAGGTTTCACCATGGCCTGTCATGACTCTTAGGACACAATCTTAGTTCCTTTCTATGCTGTCTCGCGCTCCGGTCATTCATATTTTTCCATGTGTCTTGGGTGGTAGAAGTAGCCATTTTTGGCTATCCAAATAGGAATTTTTTTGTACATTTTAAACAAATTAAGCAATACATATAATTAAACTATATTCTAAAATTAAAATATTGCATAATAAAGTATTGAAAGTTATTAAGAGAAGTTTTAAATTGGCTTTTACGTATGAAAATAAGTTTTTTCCTTCGAAAATTAGTTCGTCAACCAAATGATAAAATATTAGAAGTGAAGTTTAAATCGGATTCTGAATAAATGAAAATAATGTTTTTCTCCTTTCAATTCAATTTTTTCAATTCGTCAATTTTTTTCATCTGTTATCTGAAATATTATATGTTAAGAAAAATTCATAAAGTGGTTTTACAGCAAAACCCATGCTAAACATTCATTCTTATACCAATAAAACATTAAAAAGGCTACTTTTCTTTATAATTCAGAGAAAGCGACTTATCTGTTTGTGGAAAAAGACATTGTATCCACAATATGAATCCTACTCTATGCCAATATAATTTGATCCCATTCACTATGATCCGGATATAAGATCACAAGCATCTGACGAGTAATGAAGATCTCCTTTGCCTTTGTTTCCTGCATTCATCTATGCAAATGAATGCAGAAAATTGTTTTCATGATGTTTTAACAAAGAGTTGTCTTGAAATTATCAAGATCGACCAATAGCCCAACAAGATAGGAAATTGAATTAATTATGATTTGTTCCATATTTTACTGACTTAAAATTTAATTAGATCGACAAGAATACATAGTCCAATGCTCTTAGGACTAATAAAGATAGCAAAAACTTTTAAAGTATGATATCAATTGGTTTTAAATAATACAAATGATTCTAGTTTACAATACAATGATTAATAAGTTTACAGGTTGTATAATAAGATTTTAAAGAATGATAGCATAAAACTGCTGTACGGGTGAATTAATTATATTCAAAAATGACTTTTGGGTTTTATTTCATTATGTTTGAGACTAGTATTTATTTTAACCTCTTGGGCTACTCTCCCCGTAAACGCGTCAAATGTTATTTAATTCTTAAGTTCAAATGATGCTCAACGAATGTTTAATATTTCTTACTTAGTAAGTGGAAATTATTTGAGAATATAGAATAAATTCTTTCCAAAATGGGAGCAACATGATTTGCATGAAACCTATTTGTAATAATATAGATAATCAAGATTAAAAATAAAGGTACTTTACTAAATGAATAACAATGTTTCGACGCAAGCCTTTTTTCTCTATTTTAAAATGTAAGAAATAAGAATTTTTTATCTAATTTACATAAATATTTGAGAATAATTTTAAAGATATTTTATAAAAATACTTTTCCTTGTTTTAATTACATGCTAGTATTCACTCGCGAGAAGACGAGCTAAAGCGCATTATTTTTGTGTGCGTGTTATCACTACTACATAATTAAGAGAGATTATTTTTGTTTAAACTGTCATCATGCTACGATGTTGTGTAACGCAGTTTTGAATCCTCTTTAAATTTTTAACAAAGGACCGCTTCAATGTAGGATTTAATGAAAATTATGTAAGATGGTGCTTTATTTTTTTTTTCAAATGAATTCCTGTGTGGTCGTTTGCATTTAAAAATGAAATAATTAAACAATGCATGTTTCGTTTATGTATTTTTATAGAATCTTAGATTAATCAAATACTAAAAAGAATTTTCAACCCATTGTTTAAAAATCACAAATCTAAGAAAAATAATGTCAGAATTATCTTCACTGTTCAAGAACAGTTGTACTTAGAAAATAGAATTTTCTTTTTCAAGTCATAATTTTCATTTGATTCAAAATATTTTTAAAATACAAGCCGTCATTTTAAATTATAAAAGGGAATACTACTTTAAAAATTAAATTATGCGTTAGATATAAAATTCTATTTAAAATATTTAATTTCTTCAAAGAATTACGGCATGGCTGATGAATTATGAAACGTAAAGAAATACACACTTTTGCCTTTTACATTGATTTAGAAAGCATCAAATGTTTTACTGACTAGATTATTGAATGTTGTGTTGAATAAATACTTCAAAGTGTCTTAGTCTATTTTAATAGAACAAATTTTGCAAAAAAATAAGAAATTATTAATAATTCTTTTTCAGGAAACAATAATGACTCCAATAATTTTTACAATGTAAATTTAATCTAATTCTTTTCGGCTTAATACTTTTCTGTTCTAAATGATTTAATAATTTTCCATAATTTGAAATGGCGTTAAAGCATAGAAACAAGAGAAAAATATCTAAACAAACAAAGCCAACAAGTTTTCTATTTACAGAAAGAAAGTGTATTTTTCATATAATAAGCAATACACCTCGAAAGGCAGATGCGCATTATTTAAATTTATTTTCTCTCTATTTGATAGTAAGAGAAAATCCACTTTTAATTGCACTAAAAGATAGATTTATTCTATGAATCTAACAAGAAGAAATGAAGTAAAATTATTTTTTGACTCCCTAAATATTCCATGTTCTTTCTTAGATGATCGAATTTAAATTTTTCAAATAAATATCTTCTTAAAGAATGTTTATTCATTATTTTGTTTACATGTTTCTCGCTATTGAAGAGTCTTTTAATGTAGAGATCTTTATATTTCATTGATGATAGAATTATCGTATTTCCTGTTTTCTTTACACGATAATAAAGGGTTGAAGAGAAGATTAAGGCTCTTTGAATTTTCTGCATTAGCTTAAAAAAACAGGAAGTAATTAGAATAAGAGTATATAAACACATGAAAGAATGAAAAGCCAAAATTAAATGATTGCATGTTAATTTCTAAATATCGGTTTAGCAAAGAATGATTGATAAAAATTTTAATTTTTTAATATTATTCGAAAACACCTCTGAGAATTAGAATTGAGTGTTAAACTCACATTCAAAGCGTAAAGGGTTGGAAAGCTAAAATTAGAACTTCCGTTTAATATTCAAGCCTGTATGAAAAATTTATTTTTGAAGAATAATTTTTTGTTCCATTCCCTACTGTTTTATAGAATTTATGAGAAATAAATTAAGGAATGAATAGGTAAATTAACAGAGAAATTAAATGAGAAACAATGTTCTATTTTGCTTATTAAAGACATTAAAGCAAAAGATTACATTTATTATTTTGTAAGGCTTAACGAAGTTCAATAATCAGATTTATTGGCACGCACTAAAAGCTGTATTGATATAAATTAATGAATAAAAGATCAAACATGTATCTATCTTTTCACTTGAATTACTAAAGAAAAAAAAATTACTAAAGAACATAAGTGCTCAAAAAGGTACCTGTTATGACCATTAGGCATATAATTCTAAATAACCAGAGGGCAATTATTTTCTCTTGACTTTTTCATAGAAGTACATAATAAGGCACGGTAAAAGTTAATAATATAGGAAAGAAAATTGAATGTATTTGATCTCCTATCACGCCTTTCACCCGTTTCGATCAAAATCTGATTCAATTTTACTTTCGAAAAAGAAATGCATTTTTATTGTTTGGCACATCTGAATTGCTGTAATTTTACACTCATCGAAGAGACAGGCTGACAGACAACATTTCTAAAGAAACACCCATAAGCTGAGTTTTATCCATCTCGCTCATTCCGCTTTCGAATTGTTTTAATCATATCCCTGCTGTCGGATAGATACTTTACTGAATTTTCCCTCGACATTTTGTTAACTGAATTTTTACATACCGGGTGCGGCATAAATTCGTGCAAACTTCAAAAAATCATAATAAAAAAAGTAATGCTCGAAAAAATTGCGGTTTGCGGGAATATGTTCAGAGAGCCTTTGGATTTCGTTATTTCCATTAAAAAAAGTATTTAAAAATGACCGATAGATGGTGCTCACACAGTCATACCGAGACGGTTTATGCAAATCAGGAAAACAGAGAACAGTAACATTATAGTACATTTTATTTTAAGGCAAAATATACTCAACATGACCGCTACCACAAGGTATAAACAAGTGAGGCGCGTAACTACGCCTATTACAGCTGTGTGTAACATATCGGCATCGATGCGACTAACGGCCAATTGAATGGCATCTTTCAGTTCCATCAAAGTGGCAGGAGGCCCGGTAGACACGAGACTTCAGGTATCCCCACAACCAAAAGTCCGCTGGAGAAAATTCTGGCGATCATGAGGGCCACTCATTCTTATATCCTCTGCTTACTCTGTCCTCAGTAAATGTGTCTAGGAGGAACGTCTTAACAGAACTAGCAACGTGGGGCAGGGCACCATCCTACATGAAAGAGACGGAAGATAACGCACGTCTTTGCTGCAAAGCAGGCATAACGTGGTCTCGCAAAAGCCTAAGATAGCGTTCTGCAGCGACAGAACAGGTTTTCCAACCGGATACAGGACAAAGCTCTTCAAAAAAAAAGGGCCTAGAATGAAGAACGCAGTGAAACCGCACCAAACAGTCACATGTGGACAATGTAATTGTTTGGTCGTGTACGCACGAAGGTTTGTTGCTGTCCAGATACGACCGTTTTGCGTATTGACGTCCCCATGCAATGAAAAATAGGCTTCATTTATGTACATGATGTTCAGTAACCATTGTGGGTCACGTTCCATTTGTGCGAGCACCCATGTTGCAAAGGCTTGTCTTTTCTCGCAATCTGCTGGCAACAACTGGTGAAATGCCTCTATCTTCTACGGATGCAGCTTCAAGATTTCTTGCAGAACGCATCGGATCGATCTTTCCGGAATTCCTGTTATTTTACCTGCTTCACGTGCACTGGAACTCCCCGTTGAAATCTCGGCTGCCACATTTATCATGACCCTTCGGACAACAGGGACGCGGTCAGCGCTGACGGATGGTCTGCCACTTCGTGGACGATCCTCTAATTTTCCCGTTTCCTCAAAACGGCGAACTAAATTCAATATCCCATTCAATGAAATTGGGTTTTTCTTCGCCTTAATTCCTTTCACCGTTCGTAACTGTCGCAATGCTTTAGTCGCGGATTCACCGTTCTTATAGAACAGTTTCTCCAGTAATGCTCGATCCGGTAACGATAGCATGCGTCGAATGACTGGGCGTCGAATGACAGATCCATTTCCAGCCTTGCATTTTATAGCTATACTGATTTGCATAAACAGTCTCGGTATGACGTGTGAGCACCGTCTATCGGTCATTTTTAAATACATGTTTTTAATGGAAATGGAACAAAATTCAAAGGCTTTCTGAACATATTCCCACAAACAGCAATTTTTTTTTTCGAGCATTACTTTTTTATGATTTTTTGAAGTTTGCACGAATTTATGCCGCACCCGGTACATAAAGTAGGAGCAAAAATCAAGTAACCCCTTTCATTCTATTTGAATTACTGTATTCACAGAAATATATAATTTTAGCATTTTAAAAAATTAATTAAAATTTTATTAATCTTATTAATAATTTACTTGTTAATATAATTTGATAACAACATATTTAAAATTAATTGAAATAACTCTACATTTAATATTATATAATATTAAAAGAAATTTATTTAATACTATATAATTTAATTATTTAAAACATTTGTATTCTGATTTTGTGACTATTACAGCTAAGTTCTATCTTCAAAAATAAGCAATAATGCTAAAATTTGGTAGGTTCATCAGTTTTGACAAACAGTCAGAGTATCATGTAAAATAATTGAATATTTGAAAACTTTATTTCTCTCTTTAAGCTTGAAATTTTACTATTCATATTATATTAGAGAAATTGGTTTTTATCTCAGAGAAATGTTTACAGAATAATTCCTTCAAATATTACTTAATTCCTGAAATATAGTTCCTATACTCCTAGTGTTCTTACATTAACTCCTAGTGTAATAGTAAAAAAAATGTGTGCATGATTTAAAAAAATATATATTTTAAGAAAATATTTCTCAAAATTTCTTCTCAAAACAATAGCTTCTCAGATTATGGAAAAACCTGATACATTTACACTAATTCAGAATACAAATCATAAATTTAAATATTTTAAACTTAATTGTACACACTGAAAAGCAAGGGCTCTGTTTCAGGCAAATTACTCTTTTTTTACAAATAAATTTTCTGAGTGCTCGATTCATGAAAGGATTCAAAATTCAGCGTTTCAGAACATTTAATAACAACTCTTTTTTATTATTCAAGAAAGCCGTACAGAATCTTAATTCCTGAACTTCAAGAACTGCTCAAGATCATGACAGAATATTTCATGAAAAAATGAAAGTTCTTTGCATTTCAATGCAATAATAAAAACCATTTATTGCTTTTAAAAATAGTGAAAATTCTAGGCAAATAAATTTTATCACTAAAAACATAATTTTCTGCATTTTCAAACAGCCTAAGAATTAGTTTTGTGCAATAATATTTTTTTAAAAAAACTGTAAGAAAGCTCTAAAATTTCTCTTAAATTTAACGGATTAAAATTTCAAAAAAAAAATCGATAGTCTGATCCATAATGAACAAAGACAACATATTTTCTTTTATTTTTAGTAGCGATAGAGATAATCATCATATACTGGATCTTGAGGCCAACACTTTTCGAAGATTATACTTGACTAATTGGCTAAGGGGTGATACGCGAAAAAAAAGCATCTCCTGTTTATATACACAATGAAGAATTAAAGCAGCTCTTTTCGAAATAAAAGATATTAGATATTAATAAGGATATATAGAATTCGAAATTCTTCAAATATGCAGTTTAAAATCATTATTTACATAATTGATATCCTCTTTTTATACTTAAAATACATCCTCCCAAACACCGTTTTAGTTAAAATTTTGTATTACAAGAAAAATTCATGAATTAATTAAATTTTATAGCGTGAAACAAATCAAACATCCTAATTATAATAACAAATTACTGAAATGATTCCACTCATACGCAATTCGACGAAAGGCCTTTATCTGTTGATAGACAAATGCATTGTGTCCACTAGACTAATAGCAGTCAATGTTAATGGAGCGATCGTATCCTATTCACAAAGATCCGGATATAGAATCACCGAACTTCTAAGGAGTAATTAAAATCTCCTTTGTTTTCCACATTATGCAAATGAATAGAGAAAACCGTTTGCAAGGTGTTTTCCCAAAGAGTGTACCAGAGACTGTCCAGATTTATCAACTGCCTGATTGCTGAGGAAACTGAATTTATTGTCCATTGTTTCATATCTTTCCAGTCCAAAATTTAATTAGAGAGGCACTGATGTACTATGGTATATTTATAAGTCAGATAAAGACGTCTGAATTGTTTGAATTCCCTTACCACTGCTTCGAATTTCACATGTGAAAATAATTTTAAAGTATAAACTTTAATTAGTGGCCTCATTAAATTCAATTATAAGTTATACAATGAGTATTTTATATGCCATAATTAGCATTGTTCTTGAATTAATTCGGTAATATCGGCATTTTCTTTAAATTTAATTTTTCTAACACAAGTAGTTTTTTTTAATTTTGCGTTGCACTATTTAATTTTAATTTAAAATTTAATTAAAAACTTAATAGTACTAATAATATACATGATGATTTTTTTTTCTTTTCTTGTTATTCGTAACATACCTTGAGAAAGTACTGTAATCGTCAAAAAAATTATAGATTTCGACGTAACTCGACGATTCTAACCTGCATCCGAAAAATCCATTTTCGGAATTATGGCTATCAGTCTGTGATTATTATATCTCAGACGCCCTTTGAGTTAGACCGATGAAAATTGGTGTGCTGTTTTTACACCTAAATTGAAATATTTTATCAAATTTTGAG
>JAPMOR010060062.1:42727-65249 GCA_026543865.1 Argiope aurantia
TTTTAAAGAAACTTTGTCTGTGAATAAAAAAGCTTTAATTGCATCTTACAAAGTTCATATAAAATAGCCAGTTGTAAAAAATCTCACACCATTGGTGAAGAGCTTATTTGCCAGCAGTAATTGAGATTGTAGAAACTATGTTTGGAGATAATTTTTCAAAACAATTGCAGTCCATACCTCTTTCAAATGATACTGTTTCGCGTCGAATTGGCGATATAGCCGAAGATGTACAGTGTCAGCTTTTCTCGAAGTTGTATGATACAGAGAAGCTTTGGCTTCGAAAGCAATGAGTCCTGGTCTGAATATTGTGTTAACTACGGTTGTAACCGTAGTAAATTATATAAAAACGAGACCCCTGAAATCGAGAATCTTTTCCGCACTTTGTAAAGACATGGATTTCAATATATTCAGCATTACTATTTTATTACGAGGCAAGATGGTCATCACGTGGGAACTTTTTGCAACATGTTTATGAATAAAGAGAAGAAATCGCCAATTTCCTTGCAGAAGAAAATAGACCGGAGGCCGAGAAATTTCGCGATGGTTTATTTGTGATGAAATTGAGGTGCTTGTTCGACATATTCGAGAAATTAAATAACGTTAATCTTTAACTCCAAGGAGCAAATATATATACAGTGGGTAAAAAAAGTTTCCGTACGGAAGATTAAAATAAAAATGAACTTGCATAATTTCTAATATTTGCTTTTTATCTTTATAAACTACTTATATATTGTTAATATGAGTCTTTAAAAGGGAGTTTCATAATAAATTTATCTTTTTTTACAAAATTCAACGTCCGTTTGCAATTTTTAAGATAAATTACGAAGTATCATGCAAAAAAAGTTTCCGTTCGCAATATGCAAATTCCTCCTGACGTACTCTACAAGTAATCCACAGTAAATATTCGAAGTTTGATGGTTTGTTAGAGTGAAGAATACGACATAACAACAGTTGTTTAATTCCAATGTTTCGCTGATCGTCTTAAAATGGAAATTCAAAAATCCATTCGGGAGTTAGTGATTCGGTTGCGAAAAAAATAGATTATTTATTAAAAAAATCAGTGAAACGACTTAAAAACCAAAGTCTAGAGTGCAGTATATTATTGAAAGATACCGAGAAGTGTAAACATTTGTGGATAGAGATAGACCCGGAAAAACTTCGAAGTTAAATCGCTTGCATAAAAGAAAAATTATGTTTAAGGTGCAAGATAATCCCTCGGATTAGTGCACCCCAACTTGCAACTGATTTAACGGTTAATTACAACATTAATTCGCATCTTTAATTCTAAGAAATGTCATTTTAAAAAAGGTTATAATGGATGTGGAGCCCGTAAGAAGCCTGTTATAAGTCTCTGCTACAGAAAAGGCGTCTCGAGTTTACAAAGAAGCATATAAGCAAGCCTCTATCTTTTTGGGAATCAGTCCTTCTTAGTGATGAATTAAAATTTAATATCCTTGGGTCAGATGGTCGAGTTATGATCTGGAGGGAATCAAAACAGCATTTGTTACTTAAGAATTTATGTGGAACTGTGAAGCACGGTGATGGTTGGAATATAGTATGGGGGTGCATAAGTGCTGTTGGTGTCGGATATTTATGTTTTATAAATGGAAATATGTATAGGTACATACATCTTGACATTCTAAAACAAAATGTTTTAACCAATGCAGATAAACTGTCCCTTGGAATATACTTTATTTTTCAGCAGGATAACGATCTTAAGCACACCTCCAAGATTTGTTAAGAGTAATATCTCTATAATGTTAAAAAACAGCTTCATATCCCTCCCCAGTCACCTGATTTGATCCTTATAAGACATTTATTGGAAGAAATCGGTCGTGAACTAAAAAAATATGACACAAAGAACAAGGTTGAATTCAAAATGGTCATTCAAGACATTTGGAGTCGTATTTATCCAGAAACAACAAAAAAAAACTGATGGGGTTTATGCCACAACATTTGAGAGAAGTGATAAAGGTCAAAGGAAAGCCTATCGTTCATTAAAGGCAAGTTGGTCAGCATGAAAAAGGTTTTTCATGTACTATATAAATACCGTACGGAAATTTTTTTGTTCCTTATTAGTGGAATTTTTTTTTATTCTTTTAATTTAAGTATTTAATTTTCGTCATAGTTTTTCCTTTATAATATTCATAAATAATAAATGATATTGTGTTAAACCAATTTTAAAATTTTCATTTTCATAACAAAATATTTTATGCAAAAAATAAAACTTTTATTAACAGTCATAGATGCGTACGGAAACTTTTATTAAACACGTTATGTTGGATACAAGTGATAAAGTTAATGCTTTTTGTAGAAAATTGAAATTGTGGAGCAGAAATTTAAAGCAAAAAACCTAAAAATGTTTGCAAATGTGGATGATTGCACTAAAACTTACAAGGCTGAAGAAGAACTTGTAAACGTTGTTTTGTAACCATTGAAAATCTTTTAGCCATGCTGATAAAGAATATTAAAAAGTATTTTCTTGCTGACGACAAATTGATAGCAAGTTACGAGTGGGTTAAGGATCCATTTCATAAGATTTCTGAAGGACTCTCAATTGATGAGGAAGAAACATTCATAGACTTCACGACAAGTGACGAAACTAAAAGACAATTTAGTAATAAATCGCTATTGGAATTTTGGGCAGGAGTAAGGATGATTTTTCTGCACTAAAAACACGGACATTTCACATTCTATTACCATTTTCAACATCCAATTTTTGTGAAGCTGAATTTTCTGCTGTGGCTACTTTGAAGACAAAATATAGAAACAGAACTGAGAGTGGTTATTTCTAATATTAAGCCTTCCTTCGAAAAACTTTGCTTTGCAAGACTCGCCCAAGAAAGTCACTAATAATTATTAAATTTGTTTTTAATTTAGTATGTTTTTATTAAGTAAGTTTTGATTTAGTAAGTTGTTTTACTTTAATAAGTTATTAAATATGGCGAAATGTATTTTGTTTTCTATGTGTATGTGTGCTTTTCTTTCAATCAGTTAATCAATTTTTTAAAATAATATTTTCTTTTGGATATTGTCGCGACCCCCCTCTAGCTAGAGGTTGAGAATCGCTGTCTGAACGTCTTAAATCTTTTGGACAACTATAAATGAAGTAACTATTTGGACAATTTTAAGGGACTTTACTCCCCATCTTTTGCTAATCATTATACGTAACAATGTCTTTTTTTTAAAGTTTTGAAAGTATCAGTGCCTTTTATCCTTCGGTCTGGCAGCCCGGTCTTTGTTGTGGAGAATTGTTGCAGATCTCGTTATACCTGGAGTCTATACCAGTACCAGGAGGAGTTTCTTTTTGATTTTTAATGAAAAACAAATCGTGTGGCTCCGTTAACATTGGGAGCGAAAAATCAGTAACTTAGTTCATTTATTTGAATAGTACAAACGACATAGTTAATCAATCAATATCACGTTGTCTGTGGAATCTCAAGCAGACAACGGACAGAATATTTCTTTAATTTTAAAAACTTCTTCCGGTTTGACTAGCGTAAATGAGAGCCTAATATCTTTATTAAATCGTTGAAAATAAAGATTCTAAAAAAAACTAGCAGAGAATAAGTACAAATAGAAAAATAAGATCATCATACACTAATAGATTCACTACTTGTTGCACTCTTCATAATGCCATTAATTAATTTAATAAATTCTTCTCATCTCCGTTTTTTTCAGCAATCGTTAACACATCGAAATATCAAGGAAATCGTATAATCAGGTGGAAAACAGAGAGAAAATTCTAAACAATTTACATAATATATTTAGAATATTTTTTTATTAAATTAAAGCGTTTTGATATGAAAACACAAGATTTCAGAAGGCTTGTGATCGGATGATTGTTTCAAATAACCAATTCAAAAATTCATCCATTAGCAACCGAAAAAGTAAAACTTTCAAAATTCTCCTCCCTAAAGTTGTTCACTAAGAAATTTTAGTCATATGTAATGCCTGCGAGTGTTTTAAATAATCTGCATATGAAATAGAAATTCAATGAATTAATCAAAAGAAATTTTTTACTCTGTTTCTTAAAAAAATATTAAAGCAAACGATTTTATTGCTATTATCTAACTGAAAATAACAAGAATTGAAAAAAAATAGGGAGAAATAATATGATAAATTATGAGGAGAAAACGAGTTAATATCTGATAGGTGCATTTATTTAATAGCCGAAAATAACACAGTAAATTAACGCCATTTAATTAAAGAGAATCTTTTTTTTCAATCTCTAAAAAAAAAATTTAATTATGCGCAATAATTTATTAACAATTATTTTTAATCCTTACATATTCTATTTATCAAAGCGTTTAATATACGATTAGTATTTGAATTTATCGGGCTCATCTTTAATTGTATATGTCAGAACATTATAAAAATACGAAATTTTAAAAAAAATATGTTCAAAAATAATGATAATATGTTAAAAATGTTGAAATTTTTCTAACCAATTTCGAAACTACACCAGAAACACTTTAAACTGGAGAAGAAGAAAACTCCGATAGAGTGATTGGTTCCTCCCATCTTGATGGGTACAGAAATGATATCGGGTCGGTTACTTTTTACCAATGACGGACGTGCCCTCAGTGAGCTATAATAACCATGGCCTGGGACGGTTTTTAGGGCCCAATCATATTCAAACCATGGTACTTTTTCCTAAAGCGAAATTATGAATAGGCGTTTGAAGTCAAAAATGAATTAAATAAACAATACATGTTCCATTCAAGCATTTTTATAAAAACTCAAATATATAAAATACGAAATTCAATTTTCAATCAATTGTTAAAAAAAATCACAGCGTCAAAAAAATAATGTCAAAATTATCGATCATTCAATAATTGTTCTACTTAGAATATAGAAGAGTTTATACATTTTTCATCATAATTTTCACTTTATGCGATGCATTTCTTAAAATACAAGCTTTCATTTTAAAATACTAAATATAAATTACTTTAAAAATTAAATTGCATATTAAATATAAATTTTTAATGTATATGATTATTACAAAATATCTTGGCATAGTTAATGAAATGTGCAGACGTAAAAAAATATATATTTATTAAGCGCATGCATAATTGATTTAAAATACATCTAACGATTTTTTCACTAGATTTTTAAATGCCATGTTCAATAAATACTTAAAATTTGATTAGTCTACTTTAATAGAATAAATTTTTCCAAATGTAAGAAGTTATAAATTGATTTTAAGAAAACAGCAATGACTCCAAAAATTTTACCAATGTTAATTTAATCTAATTTTTTTAGTTTAATACGTTTTAAGGGATATAGTAATTTTCCATAATTAGATACGGGTTTAAACGAGAGCATTAAGGAGGAAACAGCTAAACAAACTGAACAAGTTTTCTATTTACAGAAGGAAGGAATATTTATCATGTAAGAAGCAATACACCTCGAAGAGCAGATGTGCATTATTTAAATTTAGTTTCTCTCCCTTTGTTATTCAGAGCATATTCACTTTTAATTGCGAGAGCAGATACATTTATTATATAAATCTAACAAGAAGAAATAAAGTAAAATTATTTTTTACCTTCCTAGGCATCCCATTTATTTTATTAAATAATAAAATTTAGATTCTTAAAATAAATATTTTCTAAAAGGATGTTCTTTCATTATTTTGTTAAGTTACATGTTTCGCGTTACTGAAACAATCTTTAAATGTAGTGATCTTTATATCTCATTGGAGACTGAATTACTGAACTTCCTGTATTTTTAAAAAAGATAACGAAAGTTAAAGAGAAAATTAAAACTGTTTTAATTTTCTATGTTAGCTTTAAAAAAGCAGGAAGTAATTAGTATGAGTGCGAAAGAACATAAATTATATTAAAAGCCAAAATAAAATGATTTCATTTTAATTTTAAGCATCGATTAAACAAATAATGTTTGAAATTTTTTTAATTTCTAAAACTTATTAGAAATACCTCTGAGAATTAGAATGGAAGGTTAAATTCGCATTGAGAGAATGAAATATCGGTAAGATAAAATTAATAACTTCCTTTTAATATTTAAACTTGTGCGAAGGAAAAAAATTTGAAGAATAATTGTTTCTTTTATTTCATAATATTTTATAACATTTGTGAGAAATATTTTACGAAATACATAACTTAATTAGAGAGAGAAAAAACGAGCAACAAATTTTATTTTACTCATTAACGAAATTAAATCAAAGCATTAAGCTTATTGTTTTAGAAGGTTAAAATATTTCAACAATTATATTTATTGGCATGTATATAATGCTGTATTGGTATAAATTAATGAATAAAGAAGAAACAAGTTTCTTTCTTTTCATAATAAATATCCTAATGAATATAAAACATGCAGGATTTTAGACATATGATTCTAAATATCCCGAGAGAATATTCTTTTCTTGACTTTCTTATAAATGTAGGCAGCATAGCACGCATTGTGTAAAGCGTAGTAAAATAGAGTAGTAAATTGACATCTAAATTTTGTCATTAAAAAGATTTTTTGTGCCTCAAAATAACATAAAAATCAAGCAATAATATTTTCCGAATTAATTGAAGAAATAATGCTAAAATATCATTTATTTTTAAACTGACTTAAATTCTGATTCCAATTTAAAAATAATCACTTAGAGATGCACATTCCTGCCTAATAATTTGCATTTTGTGCCAAATTTAATATATGCTTCTTGACGCATGAGTAAATGCACGGAGGCTTTCTGACTATGAAAATGAACAGTACTTAAGCATTCCCAATTTAAATTCATAGTTTACATTTAACAGCTGCTCTCATAGAAACAAAAGATATTAGATATTAATAAGAATATACGGATTTTCAAAGTCCTAGAATATGTTGTTTAAAATTCTTATTCACATAATAAATATAATAAGTATATTTCTACTTGAAATATCTTTTAGTTGACAGTTCCATATTCCAGAAAACTTCACAAATATACTAATTTTACAGCGTGAAACAAATCAAACATCCTTATTGTAATAACAAATTCCTGAAATGGCCCCAGTCACACGAAATTCGACGGAAGACATCTATCTGTTGATAGACAAACGCATTGTGTTCACTGGACAAATAGCAGTCAACGTTTATGGTGCGATCGTATTCCATTCACAAAGATCTGGATACAGAATGCCGAACTTCTAAGGAGTAATTAAAATCTCGTTTGTCCATCTCATTATGCAAACGAATAGAGAAAACCATTTGCAAGATGTTTTACTGGATTTGATGTGGGCCGGAGACTTAGAAATCTATCAACTGCCCAATTGAAGGGGAAATTGAATTTATTGTATATCGTTTCAAATTTAATGAGAGAATCACAGAAGTACTACGGTATGTTTATAAGTTTAATGAAGACGATTGTATTATTTATATTCTCGTTGACAGTGTCTCGAATTTAGCAATGGAAAATCATTTTAAAACATGAACTTTAATTAGTGGCCCCATTAACCATTTGTAGTTAAAGGTAGAGCATCTTATATGACGTGATTAGAATTTAAATTATTTTGACAATATTAACTGTTTCTTTAAGTTTTACTTCTTTAATTCAGGCTTTTTTGTTTTGTAGTTATATTGTCTAATCTTACTTAAAAGTGCAATTGAAAAATTAAAAAAAACAATTGATTATTAACAATATATATTATTTGTTTTACATTCTCGTATTCGAAGTATACAAAAAAAGTTTAGTAATCATCAAAAAAAATCGAGATTTTGGTGAATCTCAGCATTTTAACCCATATTGAATCTGAAAAACCCATTTTCTGAATTACGTCTGCTTATGAAAATGTGAATGCTTTAAGCTAAATAGTTAAAAGATGATATACAGACTCTACATAAAATTTGCAGATTCCATCAAAGTTTGCAAGAAATTCGTTCAGAGGTAGTCCAAATCCATCATTGTACTTACGTCTGCAAACATGTAAACGCCATAATTCAAAAATGCAATAACCATAATAAATGAAATTTTGAATGTGATTTTTTTTTACTTTAATTGTATGTGTTCAGTTTTGGTTTTAAAAGTTGGGAAAAAGACATCCAAAATAAACATTCTGTTCTATCCTAATCCAAGTTTACACGATAAGTACAGAACAAAGAGAAATTACAGTGAATGGTAAAGTTATGCTTATCTGTTTTGAAATAGTGAAATTTTTGTAGTAGAAGTGTTCTAAGTAGTTTTCAAATTTCAAAAATAGAAAAGTTTTGATTTTTATAAAGAATTGTGTCTGTTATGTTCATTCTCTATTCAGAGACATCTTTTTTTACATGTTAGAAATGATAAAAATGTGTTTACTGTTTTTCTATGATTCGAGTATTCTCTGTTTCTAAGCGTTTGATTATTTTCCATTTCAAATAACTCTTTTAAGATCACAAAATTATAAAATAATCTATTCATACTTTTGTTACGAAATGCGAAATGCACTGTAAAAATTTGATTTTCGAATTCATTGAACTATTATAAAAGGATGTGAAATATCGAATTACAATACTAGGTAAATCTAATTGGCAAACATTTGCAATCATACATTCCATCAATCTATCCGACTGAATGAACTCTATTACAAAACTAACAAAACAAAAGCAACGTCCAAGTGCAATAGATAATAAATGTCTATCACAATTAAAAATATTTTAGTGTAGAAATTTGGAAGATAAATCTGGATATTGGATTGTTAATTGAAATAATATTAGCAATATCTCCAGAAAATCGGCTATCGCCAGAGGTGCATAGTAATTAATAAAGTTTCTATTAAATATAAATAAGCTCCTGGAATCTGAAATTCCATTGGAATTTCAAACTTCGCGAATCCACATTTAAAATTCATCGCTTTGAATTTAGCCTCTTTTGGTTAATTCAAGTCAACAGTAAGCACATTTTTATTTCCAAACTTAAACGTACCTTGCAAACTCTAAAATCGTCGCTTATGCAGTTTCAAATGTGTGGTTAACTGTGACCTCAAGCGTTTCTGCACTGCCACCATTAGTCGCAAATATCTTCCCAGGAAGAACATTGGCGGAAGAACACGTTTCGACGCTGCTGGTCGGAATTGCCTAAATGGATTTCCATGTTTCCACTTTATCAGGGTCTTAGAGGGCCTTAATACAATCGCTTTCCAGAAAAATCTCCAATCTCAGGTGTGAATATTCAAAATATGAACTGTTCTCTGTGAAGATTCATAGAACATTTTAGAAAGGAAAAGATTTTACATCACGTCATTTCGGGAAAAGGTGATGTATTTATAATGTAAAGAAATTATAATTCATCTAATATGCCTCTGATGTTTGATGCGATTAATATTTACGCAACGCATATTCATTGAGGGTTTTACATTTGTTGTCTACGAAAAATAAATTATGTTCGTCAAACATATGTTGTATTTCATAATAGCACACTGATTTCCTTTGCCTAATTCATTTTTAGTTTTGGTCCCTGTAATTGGAGATGACACTTTAATTGATCTTGCTTTAGTGTCACAATAATACATTTAGAAACCAGTCAATTCTTTCAAGCCAGTTTTGAAAAATATGTTTTCATTGAAAGTGAAGAAAATTTTAAATGAAGTAGGATTATTTTGTCATTTTATGTGTCCATGTTTGAAATTAACACAATTAACACACCCTTTACCATAAAAAAGAAGCACATAGATCATAAAAAAGAAGCACTTCGGGCCAGCAGTGCCAATCTTCGTTATGGAGAATTATAACAAAATTTACTATACTTACGGCATCTCAAGGAAGACACAGGTGCGTTTTTTAAATGGAAAAAAATTGTGGCCTTGTTAACTCTGGTGTAGAGAAAATCCAGTAACTTTTCTAATTCATTAAAAGTATGAAATTTGCATTTTTTTAAACTTTTTTTAACAATACAAATAAAAGAGCTAAATCAACTTCGCTCTACCAGCGGCATGTCAAGCAGCCACCAGACAGAATCTTTCTTTAACATTAAAACTTTTTGCGGTATCGCAAGTGGAAACGAAAACCTGATATATTTTCTAAATCGTTGAAAGTAAATATTCTGAAAAATTTAACAGAGAATAAGTGCAAAAAGAAAGGAGTTTTAAGGTCATCCGACACAAATAGATCTCCTACTTGTTGCAGTCTTACTGAGATCATTAATTACTTTTAAATATTCCTTTCACCTTCTATTTTTCAGCAATCAATGAAATAGTAAGAAAAATTTAAAGATCAAATTTCCTGGCATATTTTGTTTAATCAAAAGAGGAGATTCTTTTGTGGTTTAAATAAAGAGAAAATAGTAATATTTTTCGATGCTTCAGATTAAATTTTTTGAATATCTTTTGATTTTTGTATATTTAATAACTATTTATCAGTAGATTCATTTCTATTGTTCTTAGAGCCGAAAGTCTGATTCTCTATTTCCAGTTTAAATTAAAATGATAAGAGATTGTATTATTTAATTTTAAATTATACAATTTAGTAATAAATTAATTTGAGAAAAGTCATTTTCTTTTACTGTTTTATATGTGAAATATAAAAAATATCAATATTTTAAAGTTAAAATAGTTTAATTTGTAGATTTCTACTACTTTAGGTGAAGAAGTCTATTTAGCTGTCCTAGTATAAGAGACCATAATAATTGCAGTCATAAAGAAGATAAAATTTCGTACACTTATTTAGCATTTGAAGTTCAAATTCTTATTAAATTTTGAATAAAATTTACCATCTTAATTATTTGACGGTCTGTATATTCACATGCATAAAAACACGATACTCGCAAATATGCAGACTTATATAAAGGAAATTTAATATGTGATCGATCTTGCTACTAAAATCTTACTTGTGTGTCAAATTTCGAATTCCATCCTGTCTGAGAAAAGGCATTCGAAATGCCTATTATTATTTACTGCATTTACGAAGAATGAAATTCTAATGATGAAAATTAATTATAGATGAAACTTTAAAATTAGAAGTATTTCTTTGTAGTATGATGCTTTCATCTTCCTACAAAATCAACAATCATTGACCATTTTACACAGAAATAAACAGTCTCTTCAAGTTCTGATCTTAAGCACATAGTGTGTATATTCCTGTAGATTTTCCTAATTTAAGTATTATTTTAAAAAGATTTAATTTTAGAGATTAATTAATTCTGATTCAGAAACTTAATTAATTTTGTGAAATTTCAAAACATACCAAACATTCATTTTAAAATATACGAGTCTTAAAAAGGCCTCTTTTCCGTTTAATTTGCTGAGAGGGCTTTATCTGTTGATGATCAAACACATTGTTTGTAATAGATGGATCACAGTCTATACAAATGGAGAGATCAGATTCCACTCTCAAAGATTTGGATGTAGAATCCTAAACGTCAATTGAGTAATTAAAATCTCCTTTGTCCACTTCATTATGTAAATGAATGCAGGAAACCATTTGCAGGCAGTTTAACTGAAGAGCCAACCAGGGATTGCCGAGATCGATGAAATGGCCAACTGAAGGGAAGCAGCACTGGTTATCATTTATTTCATACCTTGCTAGTTTAAAACTTGATTAAGACTACTAAGCTATACTAAAGCATATTCAAAGGATTAATGAGAGCAATGATGAGTAATTGGAAATGTATCTTAAATTGTTTTTAAATATAACAATTGATATTGGCTATCTAATTTAAATATTAAATTGTTATGCTTAAGTTCACATTTAAGTTGCAAAATAAGACTTTTAATAATGAATGATGAAAATATTCAGGTAACTATTTTTATTAAATTATATTAATTCCTGGTATAGAATAAGAGTTATTTTGATACTGACCTCCCATTTTTAAATGAGAATTTACCGTTCTCTAAAGCTGATTCCTATGAAAGTTGTGACGGATATAGACGTAACTTATGCCAGACCCGGCTGCTTTTCGTTCGAAATGAAGATGATAACTCGAATTGATCATGATGAACATGATGATCCTTTGGTCCCAAAATACATAGAATACAATCTGCAGTGCAATACTCACTCTGTTATTGGAACTGAACTAACGATTTTTTTTTAATTTGAGTTGGTAATGTATATTCCTGATTTAAAGAAGAACAATAAAACAAATTCACGCTAGATATAGCAATAAAAGTAGTTTCAAGCTTTGATTATTTTAAGTTGTTAGGGACAGTGATTAACTGCTGATAATGTTCCTTCTAAACCGATAAATTTAGAATTTGAAACACAATTTCTTCAAGTACCAACCATGTATTGAGCATGATGGTACTTGCATTAAGTAGATAAAGTAACAATTTCTCTCCAGTAAGATATACATCCAGAGAGTTCTCCGCTAGACTTTTATGTAAATTTTCTCAAAAGAATGTCATTTATGAAATGTGATTAAATATCATTCTGCCTTAGGTTCTGCAAACATGTTAGTTCAATTTTTTTCTATAAACCTTCTCCAAGAAGTGCCTATGTTTGTTTTTTTCCTCTAATAATTGCTAATTGTTAATTTAATTTATTTTTTACCATGCTTTAGGAAACGACTATCTAAAATGCTGCTATTTAGCTTTAAACTATTTTAAAGTTCAGGAAATTATGTATTTTATGATTCTAATTTTTTTATTATCAATATAAAACACAGTAATTTCTTTCGGAATAAAGCTCTGCTGTATTTTTCCAATATTTGATTGATTTTGATTTTCGAAAGGGAAAGTTAAACTACTAAATTAGAGAATATCTTTATGCTAACTTAATGCATGTAATAATGTTTTTTTAAACACCTTTCCACCTAAAATGTGCTTTATTTCGTTTAATCAATGATATTGACAAAAGTAATAATACTTCTTCAAAACCTGTAGCATAAATCTTCATCAATTGAAAACACATTAGCTAAAAAAGTCCTTTTCAGTATCTCGTAAACAATAAAATTAGATTTGTTGAAAAACGAACATTGATTTGATTTAAATAAAGAAAAGTCTCAAAATTTTCGTAAACGTTTAATTTCAGTTTTATTGCTGATTAATTTCATTTTTAATGGGGAAAAAAGTAATTTCGTCTAACGAAGAGTAAAATAGAAAATGAATTAATATTAAAGTATGTAATGTATTAACATTTATATAATAAATATTTGTATTAATACACATGATGGTCTTTCTAACAATGAATTTATTTTGTGAATGATGACAACTCCTAATAGTATGCATGATAGCTGAAAATTATTTTTCACCTGTATGCAAACCTTTCTTTTATCATCAATAGGCCCATCGATTTAAATCCTCAAATTAATCCTTATCTGAACTTAATTTATTATCTGAACATTTCAATTCTCTATCTAAGACTATTCCTGAGGTATCGTGAATAGCTTAAGATCTTGGCTGCTGATGTTATTGATTAATGGTTGACTAGGCCCATTTCTAAGCTCAGTTTGTTCGCGAAACGTCAACGAATGGAATTATTTAGCCTTTTACTCTAATGACATCCTCAGATATTAACAGACCCTAAACAGGATCCAGGGTGCTAGCGCATGTCTTTGCTAAACTGTGAATTACTGAATGATGACGTATAGAATAGCCTAACAAATAATAATATATAACTTGTGTTTCAATGATTCTCGTTCTGAAGTCATCAAGAAGCCTGGAAGGGTTTATATGTTGCAGTTCGTCTAGAGATCAAAACAGTTCGAAGATGGCAGTTTAATGTATTGGGAGAATATCTCAGCGACAGAATTAAATACTTCGTTGCAAATCAAATTCATACAAACACTGTTGTACATTCTATGTAATTAATTCGCTATTATTATTATTCGTTATTTTCTACTTGAAGAAGGTCTCTTTACTTAATTTGTTTACCAAGACAACATGTGTGCATTGCGCCAGATAATTTGAAAACTTGCCCATAAGACCTAAGTTTTATTGACCCATAACTCAGTTCCACAGAAAATTTTCCTGACCTTCAAATTCAGAAGAATTTAGAATGTGCAATCATGAGAAGTGTGCTGTTCTTTAATAGCCACGAGAAGAATTTACGAATGCCCAAATTAACGGAGGGATAAGGAATATTCATATGATCCCATGATGATGATATGCATTATATGATATAATACGATGAACTTATAGATGAAACATATTTAATTATTGATATTTTATGTAGAAAATGAGCTTACAAAGTTAGCAAAAATAATTTTATCACGTCAGACGGTTCTAGAATACGACTTATTGATCGAAATGGGATAACATTTTAACTACAAATAATTCAAATTGTGCTTGATATTTATTAAACAAAACATTTTATACCGATGTTCACTAGTAGATGATGCTATAACGGAAATGGTATTTATTTGCAGACATTGAAAAAATGAGATATAATTTGCAATTCTATTAGCATTATTTTTTGGATAAAAAGAAAACGGATTTCGCTTGAGTACTAGTTACTTCTCGGCATATCATGCCTACATTATAAAGAAAAGCGTTATTAGTAAAACTTTTTTTCCTAGTGAAATTACTAGTATAACTTTATTATTATAAAGGAATTTCATTGTATAGGACAAATATCTCAATGTGTATATCCTACGCAAGATGATACAGAAACTTGAAACAACTGGGCAATTAGAAATTCTTACTAGCAGTATGAAGATTCTTTGAATTTTTGTTGTCCGTTGTCCTCTTGTACAAAAGTTGGGTAGTTAATGAACATTACAGTCAGTCACAATAATCCTTGTTAGGGATTAGAACTATATGTTATAGTTCTGTGGTAACAGCATGACTGACTGAAATTTAAAAAAAAAGAAAACGATCGATAATTTCGTCTTCTAGCTTCAAAAATGTGGCTACTACACTCGTTGAAATCAGTAATCATCTATATTAGCGTGAATGCGGCGCCAGTTATTTCCTGCGTATTGGATATGGCCGATTCCACTGCATGGAAAATTTTAAGGGGGATTTTGCAATTTTACCCTTACAAAAAGTGAGTCTATGCACTATTAGCACTGCGAGGACTCAGAGGTTCGCGGTTGCCTTTATAAATGACCGTATTTTATGAAGAGATAATTGCAAATGGAGTTCAAACATATTCCGTTCATAGGACAACCTTATAGTGATATGCTGAAGGATTTTGTAATATGCGACCTTTAATAGCGTGAATGGCTTTCTAACATCATTTTCAAGCACGATATCATACCTCCTCATACTGATCGTCATGTAAACAATCGCTAAGAGAGAATTTCACAAATTTACTAGTGATAAGTCGTCTTTGTCCAAAAGCATGGCCGCTTCGTTTACCGGATATTGCTCCCTGCGACTTTTGGTTGTGATATTTTTCGTAGGACTATATCTATCTGTGTTGGTTCTAAAGAACTGCTTTCAGTGCCATGTTCTTAATATTCGAACCAGTTATGGTAAATACGCTTTTGCGATTAGAGCACATTGTTGAAAATGAAAGAGGAGGGGCATATTAAGCAATTTTAATGCTGCTTATTTATATTATATAACATCTATAAAGCATATTAAATGCTATTATTGTATTACAGCGTCATCTACCGGAGGAGTTTTGTGCCAATATATTATATTTAATAAACATCAAGTACATCATTTCAATTATCTGTAGTTCAAGTGTTATTTCCTTTGGACCAAGAGAACTCGTTTTAATATTCTCTGAAATACGGAAATTATTTTTTTCCTGCGTTTTTTTTATCTAGCAACCTTCAAAGACCTTTATCAATTTAGCACTTTTTATTAATTACAAATTATATAGCATGAATTGTAATATAAAGTGGCATATTAAGTAAGTTTTAAACTCAAAACCATTGGCAGGTCATGCATTATCTAATTTAGTGTTAAACTTCTTAACAATGGTTATTACATAACATTAATTATAACTTTTCCTTAATTTTCGATACTTTAATAATTAGTTAACGAAATTAATGATACTCTTTTTGTCTTGATGAAACTTATTTTTAATGAAAACATTTTAATTAAGTCGATATAAAAAAAACGTAGAATGAAATTTTTTTTATTTATTTCGAGTGAAAATATTAATAATGTTTTACTTTGGTGAAATTTTCTTTGATAAATTTCATCTAAAAATTAGTATGAATCCATATTTTCGGTAACATGATCTCATACCCAATATCATTTATAAAGATGGGTTTTGAATTATCTTGTTAATTTGCACATGAAACATGGAGATTTCTCAATTTCTCAAGGTCGATTACTTATATAATTGCAATAATTTCTCCTTGCATACTTCAAATCAGTAAATGAAGAAAATTATTAATTTATAGTAACATATGTATTTGTAGATGCGTTGGGGAGTTTTTCGATGGAATTCATGACAAAAATATTTCATTATGTTAATGATCCGAGATAAATTTCTACAGCATGCTAATTATTGTTGGAACATTTTATTCAAAGGAATTCTTACTAAAAAATGCTACGTTAATGTAATCTAAAATGCAGTTAATTAGACCGATCTTACTGCCTCAACAATGGAATAAAAAGTTATTATTTTTACTTTGAATAGTTATTAACTAGCCCTCTTTAATGACTAGCTGGTTCAACGAGATTAATCTGATAAGATTTTCAATTAAAAATGTTACGTAATCTGCTCTTGATGGCTCCAACAGTTGGTATTTTAAAATCTAAAATTTGATAAACATGTGACCGTGCTGTTGTAAGATGCATCTCTCTAATTTTCTGTCACCTCACCTAAAATGTGAACTGTGATTTCAAAAACGGAAATGTTTAAAAGTTCAACTATTGCAAACACTTTCTTGATTAAATGAAAAAATTTTATTCAAAATATTAAAATGGGTAATAGAATCGTTCATCATTGAAATTACATACGTAATACAGAAAATGATCATATTTTGTTCAATAACTTTAATATTTTCAAACGATAAAAAGGGTGATATGTATTTATACACCTAATTACATTATATTAAAAAACAGCAATATTCAAAATGGAAGCACATAAAAAATTTTCATTATAACTTATTTTTCAAATTAAAGTTCAATGTAAATATAACCAATTTCAAAAAAAAGTATATTAAAACCAAGTTTGAAGTAAAAGCCTGTTCATTGGAAGAAAATAATTTGTAACTTCATTGTTCTCTCATTTTTGGATAAACGACGTTTTGAAATATTAGAAGCAATAATGAAAATTATATGAGTTTCCCTTTAACAATGTACATCTTTGTTATGAAATACGATTAAAATATTTTTGGAAAAATTAATTAAAAATAGAAATAAAAATCATACGGAAATATAATAGTATCATTAAAAAGTTTTTTTTTTTTTGAGAAGATGTAGACCTTTTTTTTTTAATTTTAAGATAATGTATGTGTCATTCAGGAAGTTATCACAGATAAATGCCAAAATTTCTCTTAATTTTTAATTAAATAAAATGTTTAAAAAACTAGCTCCGATTTGCACATTCCTACCTCTAAAGTATATATATGCTATGTTTGATAATTCTAGGTCAATATATTTGCCTGAAGGGACCCAACACATACAGCATTCATCTTTAGTATAATATTCAGTCTTAACGTTTCATGCAGAAAATTTGAAATGTTCATTAATGAAAATATAAATAATATGTCTCTATCCAAGAAGCTGAGACCTGATATATCGTAAAATTTGGAAATATGACACGTTTTAGGTTTAACTGCGTAGTATAATAAAAAGGATCTGGTAAGTATCCAAGGCATCTTTCCGTTGACAGATTAAATACAAAATCTGGTATAGATTTACTATTTCGACATCAACACCTCATACAAAATGTATTCATCTAGCCTATTTGCGATACTGAGTTATTGAGTACGGATAAACATATACAGTTAGAGAAAATGTCATATACAAAGTTTAAGAAATATAAAGCATTATTTATATTTTTTACTATCGCATTCACATGTGCACAAATAGATCGACAATTTGTTATTCCTTTTGAGAACTGGTATCTGAAAATGACTCTTATATAATAATAAAATTGTTTAAATTATATCTGTTTAGATTCTTTCATTTTGTTGACTATCACATTCATATGGATTTAGAAAAACAGCGACATAATGGATTACCCATAAATTAATTTTCTTATGAAATTTTTCCAAAATCTACTATTTGGCATAGAGGTGGCTCAACAAATTTCATCCACTCAATTCGATGTTTTTCTTAGTCATCATGTTTACAGATAGACAAGCATGGTAAAATATGTATATATATATGTCAAACAGATCTCTGCAAACATGAAGATTCATTCTATTGAAAACTGCAATATTCTCTCTAAGTACATGAAAAAAAATAAAAAATAAATGTTCTGCTAATTTCTAAGTAAATAAACTGCTAGCGTTCCGAAAGCTACCCATACATTTTAAAGATAGTTAACAACTGAAATAATTAAATTCATCTAAATTTCAAGAAGTGACTAACCTAACAACTTTGCTTGAGTGTCTCAAAAGGCATTGCGGTTAACAAACGTGGCATTTAAATCAACAGAGCAATACAAACAGTAAAACGCTAATGGACTCAGTAAAATTAAGCGAATTTACTGGATTCCTTGGGACAATTAATTAGTCTCCGTCGAATAAAATCACGTCCCCTCAGAAGAATCCTAATCGGAACTGTTACTCAATAATTCCGAATCTTTTGGTCAGTTGCATTTTCCTCTTGCGAAGAATGTCTCTGGAGAAAAGGAGTAATTGGCTTTGGCGATTCCTCAATCGCTGAACAACTTCATTTCATGTAAAAGTGAATAATATAATGAGAGAAATTGGCGTAGACTTATTTGCTTGTGCTGTTTGTTAAAGACAAATGCTTCCAATAGCTCATTTTCAAACCAACAATAAAGCAGAAGCTATCGAAAAAATGTCACTATATGGAATATCATTATCTTGAAATGACTTTTATGCATCTTAATTACTTTTCTGTACAAGAAGTGCAAAAAAAAATATCGTAATGGAAAAAGTTTTTCTTAAAATATCCATAACTCTTCCAGCTTCCTGTTTCAATTTCGTCTGATCTAAATGAACCATTTTTTTAAATTTTGTCTGTCTATTTGGCAATAAGACTATAAATAACAAGAATGTTCTTCTGACGAACTTTTCTTATATGTACTCAATTTAACACCTTCTGTACTCTTATTCTCCTTTGCACAGCTGGTTTTGATAGTGTAGGTAGGTCGGCGGTAAATCCTCGAAGATCACGAAGGAAGGTCACGAACAGGGTGAGTGAGGAGTGTTTAAAGTGAATGATTTATCGATATGTGAATAAAGTTAAGCATGAATAAAAATTGGTCATAACCACTTTTTAAATTTACTTTACGCTAGATTGCAACAAAAAACAATGAGCTGAGGTCTACATTTTACAATTTACACTCTCACAGACCATTGAAAGTTGTTGCCAATATTTTTTTCAGCACCTTTTTAAATTTCGATTTTGGGATTGCATTTTTTTGTTGTTATTGTTGTTGTTGAAGTATTTATATTTACGTCGGTCCATTTCTTTTATTAATGATTAATTTTGATTTGAGTGTTTTGATTTGAGTGTTATGAGTCCTTATTGTTTACTTTTAATGTTTCTATATATATTTGCATTTAAAATGCACTACAAATATTATTTTTATATATATCTTTAGCACTCTGTCAAAAGATTTTCTAGTACAACTTCCGTTACTTAATCTAAGACAATCAGATTTGAGATATTGTAAACCTGATAACAGTACGTCTAGATGGATAATTCTTCTAGTGAATAAAATAACAACTTAAAGTATTATCGAAAATACCAGACAATCTATCTAAAAAAATATGATGTTTGTAAATATACTTCTTTGCATTCTAGAACAGAATTCATCATATCATGGGCAATGAAATGAATATACTCAAATTTTAAAAGATGAAGAGTCTTATTGGGGTTAATTTTTTTAATTATTAATTAGATTTCGGTCTACTTTTATATCACATGAATATTTACGATTTTTCATTACTCTTCCCTTAAAAGCTTTTAATAACTTGGGAACAATATCAACTTTCTTCGTTTCATAATTGTTATCATTTTAATTATAGTTTTCTACGATATTTTTAAATATTGAGTTAAGTGCTTTATTGGTTTCCATTTTATTCATTTGTAATTTACTCATTCGTAATTTATTTTGACAAAAAAAAGTTTTTATGGGGGAGGACTTTTTTTCAGTTTGCAGCAATTAATCTTTAAAAAATTTTGTTTACAATAATTTTTTACACATTTTTATTGTTTAATTAAGAATATGGTTAGGAAAATTTTACAGATAGTTCAGTTTTAACTTTAGAATTGATAAAATGAAGTGCATACATTTCAGTTCCTTATTTTCCCATTAATATCGTTGCCAAGTTTCATTTGTTACCTGTATATTTTTTGTATTTCAGTAGTGAATATTTATCCTTAATAAAAAAATTCTATATTAACTTATTCAATATGCTCAGTTTTATTTTTAAAAAATATATTTTAAGCATAAGGAAATAAAGAGATTAAAATTTAAAAATAAGGAGATATCAAGTAAAAGTTATAAATCTAGTTTCATTTTTAAAAACAATTCTTTACATTTTCTGAAACGATTGATAAATCATTTCAGCTAACTACTGATTCTTAGTTTTATAACTTATTAAGTGTTGAAATCATATAAACTACTTTCAACTTTATTTTATTAAAAATATTTTCTCACACAAGCAGGCGAATTTCACAAGAGATGAAGATGACATTTTCAACCACTATAACGACTTAAAATAAAAATTAATTTTGATTGTGGACCATTCGAAATGAATGATGAGAGATCAAATAAAATACACTTTAATTTGCAAATCAATATTTTAAACAAATATTTATTAATTCTATTAAACCCTTATCCCAATTGCAAACAAAACTTAGTTTGTTTTTAAAAAATTACATATATTTGAAATAAAAGAAAATGTTTTTTACAGCAATAGCAAAATATTAAAAAAAATTGATAAATATATTAATAATTTTAGTTTACACATTCTCTTAAAGATTTTTAATTTTTGACTCACACACAAAAAAGAAATTAAAATACATTGATGTTCAAAAAAATTCTGATCACTTAATTTTAAAGAAAAATTACAAAGGGATTAAATGTCAATAATGTTTTTTATATACTTAAAAATATTTAAATATTATTATACCTGTTTTAGAAAAAAAAATTATAATTGCCAAAACTGATTTTCGTTTTCTCAGAATATATATTTCTATTCAGAATAAAATATATTTAACAAAACAAAAAGCGAATAAATGCAGGCATTCGCAATGTCAATTAACTGAAAAATAGACAATAATATTCTCTTGTCATTGTGTTGACATTTTAAATGTATGAACTTAATTACACAATATAAGTACTTAATAGCTTCATTAAATATTTTTTGCTTGTTATTTAAATAATGTAGCCTATAATTTTTTTTAAACTTTGAGATATTTCAGCAGAATCCAAGAGATGTCGCCACCAAACATTTGAAATATATCACCTTCATTTCTTTCACCAGATAAAAATCAGTGAAACCAGTTACATAACTGGACGAGTTATTTTTGTCAGGTACACATGAATAAAATATACTTAAAAAGTTCAAAATAATTATAAATTTAATATATAATAATTATTAAATATTTTCTAATTTTTTACTAAACTCCAGTAACAGTAGAAATAAATTTAATCTGCATTATCGCTATATCTGAAAGAAAGAAATTCATTCTTCTTGAGGAATGTTGTGTGAAAATCGTGTTGGCAAAATAAACTGTTATAAAAAAGAAATTGGTATTATTTTTAAATCGTTATTACAGGGTAATCATATTACCTGAATACCGCTTTGTAGAAGGTGAGTGCCTATAATTCTACTATTCCTAAATTTACTGAGGAATATAAAGATGGTTGAACCAGTTAGCTAGGTATATTATAACTTGTTACAAACGTTTTTTTTTTCTCTTCCAAAACTAGTACAATTTTCCCAAAACAAATTCAAGAGAACTTTATAACGCTAAATTAATTATATCTGGGCTGTCAGAAATTATTTAAACTCAGATTTCTATTTTTATTATGAAATTCGAATGGGTAATTTGGCTTGATTGGAACAAAAAAAGTATAGTAAAAGTTTCTAAAAATTTCAGTTTAATCTCTTATAAAAGAATTGTTTTCAGCTTTTATCATGAAAACTCTTCAGCAAATAAATCAGAAATATTAAGATAAAAATCTCTTGGAAAGTAAATTTCTGTTTTTTTAATTATTCAAATTAAATTCTTTAATTTTCCAATTGCAGAACTGAACATTTCCAAAACTTTGATAATAATGTTACCTCAGACATATCCAATAGAAATCCGGTGGGCTGCGTGTGAAGCTGCTAGTATGCGTCTACATGTCTCTCTGTTTTTCTCTCCTTTCCTCTCTCTCTATAATGAATACTATAATAAAAATGCATAATAATAAAGCATTGTTTTCGAATCCAAAGTAAGCCGTAATTTATAATATAATCATCCGCCACCGTATGCAGAGCGCGGTGGATCGGACCTGCAAATCCCAGCTTCTGCTTTGACCTCAAGTAACTCAGTAACTCAGACAACAACGTGTGTGTGTGTGT
>JAPMOR010060062.1:65259-79830 GCA_026543865.1 Argiope aurantia
TGTGTGTGTGTGTGTGTGTGTGTGTGTGTGTGTGTGTGTGTGTGTGTTATGGGACAGACTGAAGAAGGATGGAATGTGTAGGCAGTACAAAATTATCTTAGAAATTAAAAATCTGCGCCTCTAGGATATTTTGGATGTTTTCTTCCACTCATATTATCTTTCCTTCTTTTTGGAAAGAACTATCCATATATGAAGTCAAATTCCCTCTTAAATTGTAGCAATTTATTTGCCGTACGACTTGTTCTCAGATTTTTATAAGTATTTTAATATGCTTTTAGATATATTTTATAAAACATTTTTTCAGAGTTAAGGAAATCCAAATGGTTTTCATCGTTATTACAAATATTTTACTTTCTGTTTTTCTTCATAATTGATAGCTAATGTATGAGATATAACTTTGGTTTGTTTAATGAGTATATTTCTTCGTCAAGTAAAAGTTTGAAAAAAAAATGGGAAATGTTTTTTTTATTTTGATTTGTAGAAATTACATTAAAAAAATAAGAATTAATTTCTAAAGAAGCCATAATAAAAAAAAGTAATTTTTAAATTAATTATTTCTGCTTTCCTTTGTTATTTGACTGTATGTTGAAAAATATATTATTGTTCTTTTAGCTTTAAGTTTTTTTTCCTTTTGAACTTAGGGCATTAATTTTTGTATCAAGTCACAAGACAGAAATTTCTAGATATTCTGCATCATAGAAATAAAACCTCGTCATAATACGATTTCCCCTATTCTTATATATTGTATTAGCATTTTTCAGTTAAGCAAGGAAGTTATAGGCTACGTGTAGTTTAATCATTTACTGTTTTGAATTAAAGCTCAGATTTTAGATGAGATAATAAATAGAAAAAAACTGGGTAAGTTCAATGAAGAGAGCCAATGTTAGGTTCCTGAAACAGTGTGGTTTAATGTGTTTTAAATTTTCAAATTTAAAAATACTTTACTGGAAAGTATCGCTACAATCTAGGTAAAAATAAACATTTTTTATCAATGCTTCAACAAATGCTTTATAAAATATTCTCAAATTCTCACACAGTAATCACAGAATACTATTGAGTGAGACATATTGCGTACCAAAGTCGACTAGTTCGAATGAAAGAAATGACTCGCAAATTCCTATGTTCAGTACATTATAAATTTTAACATATTTACATTTGCTAAAGTCCATACTTTTTAAAATTTTATTTTTTTAAATAATTGAATGATAATTTCCTTATACATTAGAAACAAAGTTGGAGATATATAGATTTACGGTAAAATGAAATTTATAAAATTCTAAGAAATAAAATCTTTCAAAATATCTCTATTTTGGCAAGAGAGCCAGCTATTTTAAACACTTTGGATAAGAATTCGTTTAATTTATTGTAAAATCCTATTTTAATAATGTTGAAAAAAACCTCTCATATACATATTTTAGGAGCACCTGAAGCTTTAGCTGACAGCTTTTTGAAACTTAAGAACCATAAATTCTGTTTCTTTTCGCATTACAAAGAATGAAATATAATACACTTCAATGCAAATCCCATATCTTATTCCATTTTCATTTCAAATATTGTACATAGTATTCTAAAAGTTTGTGATTTAAATGTTTAATTAAAATTCTGAATTTTTTACAATATTATCTAATATGCATATATTATATTAAATAAAGCAAATCTTATTTGATTCGTTTTTATATGAATCAAATTAGCTCAGGTTTTGTATTTAATATAAAGTTTTCCATGTCATCCCAGAATTCCCAGTAGTATCAAAAATAATTATAACTTCATCATTTTTCTCAATCTTTTTTTTTTTTTTTGAAAAATAAGCATCAAAAGTCCGCCTCCCACTTCTAATTAGGATGAAAGATAGCTCCGATTTCTTCATTACAAGGCCACGAACATCTTTTTAATGAATTCATCAAGTAACAGAAAATAAAATAAATCAAAAACAAGTACAGCAGCAAAAAAATTATATATACCAGCGTGATCACGTCAAAGAAAAATTTAAATAGAAATTACTCACATCCAAAAACTGTAATTGCACTTTCATTTAAGTTTCTGCTTACAAATATTTATTAATAATAAATAGATTCTTGACAGAGTAAGGGGAAAAAATAGTTTGCTTCATAAATTAGGTTCATCTTCAAAGTGACGAAAAAAATATTTTTCATCATTCCTATTATATTTTTATTTCTTAATTTATTTTCTAATTTCCAATCGATGGCAAAAAAAATTTAATCATTCCCCATTACGTTTTGTAATTAAAGCATAATAAATTCAATAGGAGAAGAAGTTCTTTGAAATTGCACTCAATTTCGGGAGTGACATGCAATTTTCTTTTCTCTGGAAACTTATAATTAAGTAATATCTGCACTAGTTTCAAAATTATCTTCGACTAAATTTAACTAGAAAATGATTGTTTTATTATTTTTTCGTATAAAAATTTATTATCAAAAAATAAATAAAATGTCTTCAATGATTTCATAAAATTCTTATGCTACAGAAGTTTTTTAATAATTTTTATCTATTAATTCATAATGAAAACAATTTTGAAAACTAAAACGTCAGCACACTTTTGATGATGTATACATTTTAATGGGTAGAAAAGAAAAGAAAATCTGTAACTGATATAAGAAACCTGTAGGATTGTTCTCCTCGCGACCTTTTTCATATATTTTCACTATACTTGCCATTTTTGGTGATTTTGGTGATCATATTAATTTAGTAAGAAATCATGAAATCGGCTTTTTATCATTTATCATTTCTTGCTTCCAATAAAATTCATCTCAAAAAAGTTCATACCTCAAATTAATTACAGCAGTTGTGCTCTTGAATATCAGTTTCCATAGGCAAATCATAGCGATTACCTGATTAGTGATTATTAATCCTATTTTAATGTTCAATTAAAAACTTTCCTTTTGACGACTATTTATATCATAATAATTTATTTTACTTCTTCTTTTCTCTGTCCGAATGAAGGTTTCAATACCGTGAAGAACTTTTTTCCTTGCATTTCTAATAATATTTGCTGTTTTATTAGCTAGCTAAGCAAAACATTGAAGTTAGTGCATCTGTAAAAGAGTTCAATAAAGCAGTTTCAAATGAAGCGAACGGTTTGTTAACATTTGACTGTTGCTATTCGGCAATAAGTAATAAAAGCGCTTTCTATACCATAGTCTTTAGCATTTTATGTATGCATAAATAGTACGTTTTGTACATCTGTATAGCTGATGGTGATTTTAGAATATTATGTGTACATTATATGGGCAGATTAAAAGGCAGTTAGTTTATCCTTTAACGTTTTGCGTACCAAATTTGACATAAATCAATAATTTTAATGATAAAATAGCATTCCATTTTTCCTCCACTTAGTTTTCATACACACGTACCCTCGAGGTAGAGACAGATTTTCCTTTAATAGATATCATCTAAAATTAGTATAAATGTAATATTTTGGTATTAAGATCCAATGAATTTTATACGACCAGTTCCTTCCATCTCTGAATGAAGGCCTTTGTATTCCGCCTTCATTAACGGATAGGTAGACAGATTTCCTAGAGGCGAATTTTGTACAAAATTTGATGTATGTTTATAACTTGCATTAAAGGCGACATGAAAAATTTTATTCATCTGTCTCAGTAAGTAAATATGTAAATATTTGATTAAAAAATTCAAATACAGCTTACCATCTAAAAGCTTGTAAATAAAAAAATTATAAGATCTTATTGTTTTAAAAAATTGATATCAACTAAACTAAAAATTCAACCAAAAATGATTTTGAAATATTCTTCTCCAAAGTTGCTCTGCACTTCTAATAAAATCATCCATTTGAAACAATCCTTGTTGGTAACTTCTGGTTCTGTTATGCATTGAGGTGACAAAAGTCATGGAAAGGCAATATGCAAAAATACAGATAACAGTAGTATCGAGTAAAAAAATATACAAATAGGAAATGCATCGGCAAGGTTTTTATTTGTATGCAAGTGAAAAGGTTTCTGGCCTGATTACGGCCACACGAAGGGAATTAATAGACGTTGAACGCGAAGTAATAGTTGGAACTAGTTGATGGGACATTCCATTTCGGAAATTGTTAGAAATTTCAAAATTCCGAGATCCACAATGTCAAAAGTGTACCGAGAATATCTAATTCAGGCATTGTCTAGTTCAGGCAACGCTGAAGGACGATCGCCTGCACTTAATGACGAGACCAGCGAAGTGTGTGTAGAATTGCCAATCTTAACATATAAGCAATATTGAATGATATAAACGCAGCATTCATTGTGGAACGCACACCGGATATGTCTAATAGAATAATGTGATGAAATTTGGCTTTATTGGGCTATGGAAGCAGAAGATCGACTCGAGTGCCTTTATTAACAGCATAATATCATCTGCAGCGCCTCTCCAGGGCTCGTGATCATATTATTTGACCCCTAGATGACAGGAAAACCGTGGTTTGGCCAGATGTCACGATTTCAGTTGGTAAGAACTGATAGTAGGATTCGAGTGTGGCCTAGGCCCTACAAAGCCTTGTTGCCAACAAGACGCTGTGCAAACTGTTTGTGGCTTCATAATAGTGTGGATTGTTTTTTCATGGAATGATCTGAGACCACTGATCCAACTGAACCGATTCATGACCTAAAATGGTTATGTTCAACTGTTTGGAGACCACTTGCAATCATGCCTGGGCTTCATGCACCCAAACTGCATGCAGTTTTTAGGGATGGAAACGCGCTACGTCACCGGACACGGAGTTTTGAGATTGGTTTGAAGAGCATTATGGACAATTCCAGCGAATGATTTCGTTTCATGCACCTGCAAGACTTTCGCAATGATGGAAGATTATAGAGACAACATGATTCAATGTTTCTGAAGGGGACTTCCAACTACTTGTTGAGTCCATGCCACATCAAGTTGCTGCATTTCGGAGGGCAAAAGGAAGTGCGTAATGTTATTAGGAAGTATCCCGTGACTCCTTTCATCTCAGTGTATATATAAAACACTTTCACGACCTCCATTTTCAGAGAAATTTGTCTTTCATGAAGTAAAATCTAATGATACATGGCAGATTGGTCTGAAGATTCTTCAACGTAAAGGTTTCATAAGGATTTATCTGTTTTGTCTATTCTCAATTCTTCGAAAGAAAATCATCATTTTTATAACAATAATAAAGTAAGGGTATTACTGAAATTACAGGAAGAAAATTTCAATGTTTTAATACTTTTAATGGGGAAACTAAGAGCGTCTGGAAACATGGAAATAGATCATTTAACTCACTTTTCAAAAACATTTATTTATCATCTTGTGCCAGTAGATCACATTTTCCATCGTACAGCATGAAATTTTTCTTTCTATCAGCTTCTGGTCATTTACATAAACTATGGTAGATGAATTTATTATATCTTTAGATTAATTCCAGTTTCGCCATAAAATCAAAACATTTGTATTTGATCCATTGAGTCAGTTGTCAAACCATCACGAATTTTCTATGTTAACCAGCTAAATGCGTTCGACGTGTATACAGATCAATCCAAATTTTAATATTTAAACGGTCGATATGCAATATTTTATGTAATAAAAAGAAAATCTTATTCGCTTTATTCTTATTTCTTTTATCTTTTTTGAAAAATTTACTATACAGCCATTTGTATCGCTTTCGATGTTTATAAGCGCTATCGCTTGATTTTGAAAAAGTGGTTTTTAGGGACTTTAAATTCTGCATAAAATGTTACTTCTGCAGTTAACTGGTTAAATCTTCACCTGTAAACTTCGTTTAAATATCGTTATTGCGAAAGATAACCAAATATTAAAAAGATTTTTACGTCATTTTGGTTAATAAATAAATTGAAATTAAAGTTAAGCGTCAAAATCGCTGATAGTTTGACTATTGTTTTGTCCTCAGAATATGGAAAATTACACCGTGAACAGCAAAAAAACTTTGATCGAATCCCCGCCTCGAGAACATAAACCTATAATCACAATCGCAAACTCTTGTATCTATGAGCAACATATAAAAGCACTACAAAAGCAAATGAAGTACTATTCTGAGCTAAATGAGGCCATTAATAATCCAAAATTCATTGCTAGAATGGAAAAAAACTATTCGAAACATATTATCTAACCCTATGTTGGTTTCAGAAATTGCTATCAACATATCTCTCGGACAAACTTATAATGATGTAATTCTCCTACAGGAATTCATGGAATGCTATATATAAAATTTTCAGGAGATCCTTCCAAGGATTCCGATCCACTTTACTCGGTGGAATTTGCTATACTTAATATACAGCTTACTCGGGTCTTGAAATCTGAGCCATTAAAAATAATTAGTTACTAAAATATTTGCAACATTTTTTTTTTAATATTTTATGCATACATAGAGAACTTTGGATCATTCTAGTTAATATTAAAATCAGCACTCATTAAAGAAAAATCTATATGAAACATCTCGTTATTTGCTCCTGATTAAAAATACCTGACGCAGATATACCGAGTTTATGAAATAAAGTATTAATATATTCGAAGTAAAACAACGGAACTTCCAGAATCAATTGACATGCTCACTATTATGAGTTCTGTTTTTATTTAAATAAATGAGCCACTTTCTTAAGTGCTTAAGCATTCTGGGAGAAATTTCAGAATACTTGATGAATATAACAACGATAATTATAACAAATAATAATATTATTAAAGGGGGGATAACAAAAAATAAATGCAAACTTTCAAATGTTACGTCCATTTAAAATTTTATGACACAATAGTATGCTTATATGAACTAGTGTGAATTGCATTAATAAAACAAGAAACAATACATTTTTCTCTATAAACAATCAATAGTGCATAATTAGTCGTAAAAAGGTAAATAATTCACCATACGCAACAAATATCTAGATTATATAAACTTCTTCAAGTTTAGAGAAAATAATATCCGGCTGTGTCTAATAATTGTATTTATAAATCTTAGAATAGCTCAAATGTATCATAAAACACCCTAACAGCTATCTAGAAGTTCACAAAAAGCAAAATTTTACGGCCAACCTGTGTTTATTCACCACCATACTCTAACGCCACAACATCCTCTCATGAACCAAGCAGGAAGAGAAATTTATTTGTAAGTTTATTGTACACTTCCAGAAACGCTGAGTAGTGCGTTATGCAACGCTATCATCAGCTTTTAAGAGAAAATGCATAAAATGTGTGTCCGTAGCGTGATTTTTCAACATAGCAGTGTCATTCAAGCATTTTTTTTATCACATAACTGCTGTATGAGCTTGTTCTCTGCCTTCAAACGGACATCTCTTTTCGCTTTTATATTTGTAGTAATCTACTTTTTTATTATTCTCATATCAACTAGGGACACTAAAAACCACGTTTCCTGTCTGAATCTTGGCCGCACGCGATATAGAGCAGTAATTTTATTGTTTCCTTTTAAACAGCAATGCCTGACTAAATACAACACTTCCGGGATTTGGCCTTCCTTTTTTTTAGAAAGATATTGAATAACATAGTTTTGAAATTCAAATTTCTTCTCTATCAGAGATAAAATTAAAGATGATAGTAGTCGAAGCTCTGTAATCCATCTCAATACCAAGCAATTTTTTAAATGAAAAAGATAATTTCAAGTTCTCCTTTACTAATTATGAAGAATTTGAGTCTAGGAATGACTACGAAACATATTCTTGACCCTAGAGCTGAGTAATTTGATACAGATTTACTTTGTGATATAAAAATGTGTTCCTCTGAAGAATTAATTAATTAAAAATGAAGAAACGTTTTTCCGACATAACATACGAAAGTATTATAGTGCTATAGTAATTTTTACATCACCTAAAAATTCAATTAAATTATTATTTCAATAAAATCTATTTAAATGATCTGAAATTTTTGTTTAATTTTATTTAATTTCTACGATGTTTTTAATTATACTATGCAGTAATATCTTCATTATTATATTGTAAACTTTCATTCTTATTACAAAAATTGGAATGCTCATTAGTTTTCATGAAAATGTGAAAATTTGGCTTTATTTATCATATTGAATGTATTTCCTCTTTGTTCAAAGCGTTTTTCAATAATATTGATTTTTTTTATTCTTTATTAACAATTAAGGTTTATCTTTAGAAGCAAGCAATGATGTAATTCTAAAAGTTCATAATTTTTAAATACTACTGACCTTTCCTGTGATATAAGTGGATCCATAAAAATATATTATAGTTCTTTTAGCTTAAATCTCGGCTTTCCTATTATAGTATATAGGAATATTTATTGATTATCTTTCTTAAGGGTACGATACAAATCATATTTTGTAGTGTATATACAAAATTTTATTGCTAAATGATTCTACCTTCGATCATTGTACTATTTATGAGCATGCTTCAGTTCGGCAAACATGCTGTTGAATTAGTTCTTAAATTATTGAAATATTAATCTAAGTTTTATATGCAAAGATAACAATTGGCATAACTCAATAAATATAAGTTCAATCCCTTCCTTAAACATTTTGAAGAACATCTTGGGGTGCCGATCGAGCCTCAATACTCGGCATTTATGAAGCAGTAATTCTTTCCCGAATCGATTATTGGTGTGTGATGTAGGGCGCTGCTCACTCTTCCATCTTGTGGCGATTAGATACTGCCCACCACTCTGCTTTACGAATCTGTTCTGGTGCATTTCGTACCTCTCCCGTTGAGAGCCTGCATGTTATCTGTAACCAAACGCCCCTAAATTTAAGGCGTAGCAAATTATCCACTTCGTATTATTTCCGAATGATGTCAGTTCCAAAACACCCTTTACATCAAGTTAAACTTCCACCTGTTCTTAGCAAATTACATCATGCCTGTTCATTTCATAACCTTCCATTCAATGAGAGAGTTAAAATTACCCTTCATAATCCTTCGGACCTTGATAATATTGCTGTTAAATCAGCTGATTTGTTTTGCTTTCCATCTTGTAATATACCGAAACTTTCTTTATTAAATCCCTTTTCAGGATTCGATAAATCTTCAACTGCACCGACTGTCTTCAACAGCTGTTTCTACACCATCGCTATTCTCCCTTTGCACCAATTTTCACGGATGGCTCGAAATTAGACGGCCATGTTGGTTGTAGAATCATATTTCCATCTGATACATTGAGCCACCCTCTACACAACTGCTGCTCAGTTTTTACTGCTGAGATGGTGGTTATTTTCTGTACTCTCCAGGAAATTTCACTTTCTACTGAACATAAATTTATTATTTATGCTGATAGCATGAGTGCTTTGGAGACACTGACTCACTATCATAATCGAAAGCACTCGATTGCTGTTAGAATTTTATTTATCTTGCACCTATTACAAAATGAGGGTTTTGAGATAACTTTTTGTTGGATGCCGAGTCATTTTGGCATTTCGGGAAACGAAATGACAGATTCAGCTGCAAAATCAGGAACGAATTTTTTGTCTCAGGGACTTCCTTTTTGCGATGTTAAGAAGTCCTTGGCTAAACACATTTTTACTTCTTGGCAACAGACGGGGAATCTGCAAATGTGAATCGGTACCGAAGTGCCCCACATGTCGTGTGGATTTTACTGTTAAACATATTTTAATTGAATGTCCTGATTTTAACTCCCAACGTATTCGCTTTTTTTTATTTAACTTCATTGAGCATGCAGGACCTGGTGGGTGAAAAACACCATCCAAATATTTTTACATTTTTAAAGGCCATTAGATTCTATACTTGTATTTAGTAAGTATAATACCTGTTTTTTCACTGTTATCAATAGTACCTGAACATTAATTTCGTATTTTCTATTCTTACTTGCTGTTTAATTTTTGTTTAAAACCAAAATTTTAAGATCCTGAAGCATTGCCATTTTTATAAGATTTTATTTCAGACTATAAGTTTTTATTTTTAACTAAATTTATTATTTGAACTTTCATTTTAGCTCCCTTTAATATTTTACTATTGGCTTGGCGCAACATGGCCAAATATGGCTACTGGGCCAAAAAATATCATAAATCATCAATCAAGTCAATAAATATAAATGTGCAATGTTTCAAAAATAGCACGAATTGATTACATATTTATCACAATTTAAAGTTTAAAAATGCATTATTGAGAATGTCATTAAAATTATGTTACATCTACTATATTCAATGCATAGTAAAAAAATGGGGGGGAGGTGTTTTCAGAAATTTATATTGAGATAAATATTGCTAAAAGGTTTGCACGTTTTGATGATATAGATTTCATTATAAGTATAAAACAGAATGATCCATTAAATTTTCTCAAAATTGAATCGATGAAGGTACATTTTTCATCACAACAAACGATAAAAAAAATCTTAACTTTCGTGATCAGTCTGAGACTTCTAATAATTTAATGCGCTTTACCTTCCTAAAGAATTTTGCCTGGTTTCGTAATGAATATTGAATCAAGTTGAGAATATTTTCAATTTCATTTTAAAAGGTAATTTTTTTACTCATACTTTTTATATCCTTTTTATTTTTAAAGTAATTTTGCATATTTTGATTTGATAGAAGTTATTTTACTCTAAATATAAAATAATTTCTCTGTCACTGTTAAAACTATTTACGATGGCAAAATAAAATTCTTTAAAGCAGTTTTTTCACATATTAGATCTTTTAAAAGGTAATGGAAACAGTCACATTTATGATGGCATGAAGATCAATATGATGAAATAATTCTAGTAAAATAAAAAAAACTGTTTTACAAAATCTTTCATATGTTTCACTATTTGCAATTGTAGTGTGTGTTGATGCTGACCTAGAGATACTAAATTTTACACATATGTACTTTGAAGAGTAAAAATGGGCATCATGGAATAATTATTTAAAATTTTAATTAATTAAACAGTATAAAAAATATATTAAAAGTATAATAAATAATAGTGTTTTTCGACGATAAATTTCGAGAAAATTATAGAACAAAAATGATTTTTACATCTAATTAAAATTTAAAAAATTATCTCTCCATTATCACCTATTATTTTGTAATTAACCTATTATTTAATTACAGTTATTTTTCAATTTTTAAAAAATATTTTAAACATATTTTCCAACAATACTTGCTACATAAAATCAACATGCTCGAGCACATTACACTTGAATTAAAATAATTGGCTTTCTACACGTTGATAAAGACTCAAATAAAAAGCTAAACCTAGAACACTGCAATTTTCAGCACGTATTTGCATGAAAGTAAATGAATAGGGAACCTGATATTTATTAAAAAATAAATGCAAGAAAAAGTTTTCTGTAATCTTTTAAAATAGCTATATAATTAATTCAGCATTTCAGTTTGATTTAAAACAAACATGTTTTAATATATACAGGATATGCACTCTAATCAGGATCCAAGGCTAATTTCTAAATCTTTAGTAACAGGCATATACATCTAACAAAAAATGAATAAATAATTGTATCTAAATGAAGTAAATAATTAGATTTGCGCAATCTGAATCAATAAATATTCTGCTTAATTAAAGAATTTTAAATATTTATGTAGAATCTCTGACCTATGAGTCATATTTAATAAAATATAATTTTAAACGAGGTAACTTTAACTACAAAAGCTGAATTGAGTAGCCCCTTGACCGTCTCGAGGAAAATATAGAACCCGGAGTTTCTCCAAGCCTAATTGATCTAAAATATTGAAGTGGTTGATTGCCCTAAAATAATTATATTCAAAACTTCATGATCTGGCCAAATATATTTTCAGAAGTTTGAAGCATTTTTTTTTTAGTCGAAAGTTAGAATGTCAAAAATAATTTATTGAACGTAATTCATAGGAGCGAAGGATTGTATAAAATTTGACTGCATAATTTTTCAGAAGTATATTTATTGACTACTAAAACGATATACAATAATATTATTTAAGTCATTTAATCCTTTTCAACTTAAGACTCAAAACTCTTTGTGATAAGTCAGAGAAAGTTTTATAGAATAATCGAAATATCGTATAAATTATAAAAAAAATATTTTGTAGCACAAGTAATTTAGAGCTTAATAATTTTCACTCATTTTTTATAAAAAAGCATGTTTAATTTCAGCAAAACAATCCTTATATTAATTGAAGTTTATTAAATTCCTTTCAGAATAAAATTTCAAATTTTACAGATGGCAGAAAATTAGGAAAGTACATGTTACAAGGAACAGAAAAGTGTAAAGCTTCTATAATAATACGATCCGCATGACTGTCAAAATTTGAAATTTCAGAATACTTTTCTAAGGGAGTTATAAAGACGAAATTATTTTAAAAATTTAATTAAAAACTTTATAAGTCATTTATCTAGCAAAACGATTGTTCGCCAAAGGCAGCAATTTAATAATAAAAAGTATGAAGATTTTATGGTGCAGTATTCCATTTTTTAAAATATATACAAAAGACAGAATTTTATTCGAATAACTAGTTTAAAATAAAGACTGCGGTCGGTTTGAAGCGAAAACCAAATATTCAAGATTAAAAATAATAATTGTTTATTTAATTCCTTCATACTGTACATACTTAAAAGAGGGATGTCAAAATGGAAGATTCCAAACACATATATAATGTGTACGAAAAGTGCATAATATTGAAATGAATGAAGTGCAGAATTCGAAATAAACACAAAAAAATTAATGTACCTTTGTAAGGGCTCCAAAATTGTTGAACATGCCACTGAAGACATGGAAAGACAATTACGCGAAAAAGAATAGTTAGTTCCAGAAACACCGATAGTTGGCGTTGTTCAACAAAAAAATATGCTCACAACACTCAAAAGTAACATTGTAGCACATTTTATTCGAACACATCAAATATTCAATCACAAGGACTTTATCAATGCAAAGGAAACTACTCGATATGGTTCCCTTCTACCAGATGTAAATTCTGCATTCTGTGGATTCATTTGTAGATCGTAATTGGTTCATTGAGATTTGCTCTCAAGTGCAGGGTGATACTGCTTTCCAAATTTTTCAATGTTACCAATTGGCCTTGATAAACAAGATTTTTTTAAGTATCCTCAAAACCAAAAATCACAGGGATTAAGATGTGTAGAACGAGGCGGTTAAGTTGCCGGAAACGTACTACTAGTTACTCAATTATTAGTAAAATGTTGCAAAAGAAACTGCTGAACACAGAGTCCAATGTGAGGAGGCGCTTCATCTTGCAGAAAGATAATTGAATCAAGACATTTGTGCTGTTACATTTGGGTACAGCAAAATTTTCTTGCATGCTTTGGTCCTTTGCATAAATTCTCAAGTCGACGAAACTCTTGAAGTACAGCTGCATCTTTTCCTTTGTTTTCATAAAACAACTTAACAAGCAAAGCGCGAAGCCATCACTGATAAGAATAATATGTACAGCACGAAGTTGCAGTTACAATGACAATTTCAATTTCTTTACTTTTTATCTTCTTTTTTTTCATATCAGCAATAGAAATTAGAAAGAAAAAATTCCATACCGCATGTGCGTTTTTTAATGTGTTTTTTAGCATGTTTTATGTTGTAGAGCTCCATGTATCGATGTTTCAGGAACTATTTTCTATTTTTCTTTTTTCTTGTAATCCGTCTCTGAGTCTTGAATAATATGTTCAACAATTTTGGAGCCTTTACACCGAGTAGTTCGCTGTATGGAGAGCTCAGAACAGAGGTGTTTTAATATATATACAGCGTGTCTCAAAGGTCTCAAAGACCTTGACCGCGGCTTTTATTACTTAAATATTGATCGTAGACATAATCTGTAAATTACAAAGTTGCGTAAAAAAAAGGTGCAAAATGTTACGAAATCGATTAAAATTTTCAAGTGATTAAACTTTAAAAAATACAAAATTTAAATTTCTATACGGACAGAGTACAAAAAAATTCCCGATGAGTAAAATATGCCTCATCCTCTAATAAGGTGATGTACAAAATTACAGAATTTTATCATGAAAATTCTCAACGATATGTTAAAACAAAGTTGGAGAAGGATTAATCACAAATTAGAATGTAAATATTTACAGCTTCAGTTCAGATGACACGACGCAGGAATGCATCATAAGAAAATTAAGTATGCTTCATATTTTTAGTTTTAAATACAAATTTTAAAATCTATGCTTCCTGAAAAATACTATAAAATTTTACTATAATACTATAATATCATGAATTGCAGATTATAACTTAAAAATAGCACAGTCAGTGAACTTGTTAAAAATCTTATGTAATCTTTCCTTTAAGTCATTATTTCTACTCAATTTTAATACTTTTGAACCAATAAGTAGTGAAATTATAATTATTTATTCAATCATTATTTTCTTTGTTAATTTGTGTACGACCCCTAAAACACGAACATCCGACATGATTTTTTCTCTTAACGAACTCATATCCAGACATCAAAAAGTGGGTTAAGTCAGCATTTATGCAGTTTCATATCTTTGAGACTTTTTGTGATAAAATACTGAAATTTCGTACATGACGTTAATAAAAGATGCGGCACATTTTACACAATGGGATTTTTTTTTAAAGTTTAATCCCCTAAAAAATTTCATAGCAATTTGCACCTTTTTTTTCACAACTTTGTAATTTACAGTATATATCTACGATCAATATTTCAAAAATAAAAGCCACGG
>JAPMOR010060062.1:94271-107629 GCA_026543865.1 Argiope aurantia
TATATATATATATATATATATATATATATATATATATATATAACGCAAACTTACGTGGAGCAGAAATCACTCTTACTACTTATTGTAGAATGGCAATAGTCAAATGTAACAAAGCTTTTTACAAACGCTTTAGATTTCCTTGTTATATACTTAAATAGCTGCACCTAAATCAACCTTAGTTCATTTATGAAGCTGCAAAAAATAGTTAAATGAAATGTCCGGGGGAATGTTCGCCATGTTGCCATAATGATAAAATATGTATGGAAAAAATATGTGCAAAAACGACTTTTGCATTATGTTAAAATTGAAGAATTTGTCTTTTTAATGATATTAATTTCATTTATGTACAAGTTTCTCTTTATTTCTGATATTTTAATTTAATTTGTAACATTAGTTTCTAATATGAAATTCTAACTCATTTACCAAAACATTCAATCGTATTCTTTTGCTAGTCTGAAAATTGAGATTAAAAAATTATTTTCTTTAAGCAATAACTCCTAAATAGGGTTCTCATTTCTGCTTTTATTTCGTAGAATATGCACTTTTAAATTTTCATGCTTTCTTTCAAGATTTTACAGAAGATTTATTCCATATTTTTCAATCGTATCAAATAACTAGTTAAACATTAGTTTAAAAACTAATGTTTAGCGATAATGTTTAACTTAATGTATTCCATATTCATAATTTAATAGCCAAAACAACCGATAGTTAGACGGACAAGGCTGCTAATTCAATAAATGCAACATATCTGTAAGATTGTCAGTAGTAATGAATTAAGTATATTGTTTATGAGCAACTATCGTTACGAAGGCAAGGTGGCGAAATTTTGTCCAGAAAACTCTTTACAAACTCTATCAGAAAAAAAAAGCAATCGAGGACAAAAAAATGAAGTCAAAAATACGAGCTTCGCTTCATAAAGTTTTCTTTAGAAGTTGCTTAGTTTTAATATCAGAGATGTGTTTTCTTTAGCAAAATGCATGATCTACTTTATTTAAATTTTCGATAGTTATTATATTTTACTTACAGAGAATGAATAGAACAATGCGATACAAAAATATTTTATTTTTATTATGATGTGAAACACCTGCGATTCTTAAAAAGCTCCTTAATGCCACTTTCACGTTTTCTTTCATTAGCTAAGCAAACATGATGACATGCCGATTTTACTGGAAGTTAGGAAGTATTAAAAGCTTTGGCCTTTCGCCAGTGCTCCATATTTCCTTAAGATCATATAAGTCGAGACATTAAAATTGTTTTTACTGAGCCTGGAGTTCCGTAACACAAAATGCTCCTTGTTTTTAGTAAGTTTTGAACATTTTTATTGAAGGTAACGTTGTTCATGATGTTGATTCTAAAGATTTTGTAAGCGATTTTTCATTTCCTTTTTGATACATTGAAATATTCTGAATGAATGTTGATACTATTCCAGGAATTGGTACAGATGTGTAATGACAAAAAAAAACAATTTATCAGCATTTTATGAATTTTATTTTCATTTTATTAATTAATTTTTATTGTATATTGTATGAATTTCTTCTTAAATTCATTATCCAATGACTATGAGAAAATATTAATTCGAGATTTTAGAATACTTGTAATAAAAATCTTGTAATAATGTAATATTATAAATATTGTAATGTAATAAATCATTAAATACATTAAAGACTAAAAAAGTAGAAACAAACATTATTAGTCAGAAACTTTTAAAGATTATAAAAGTTACTTATAAGTGAGATATAAGTTCTAGGTTTGTATAAAGTAATTTTTTTTTCTAATTTAAAGTACTTTTTACCTTTTTTTAAAAAAAATAGAAAATATTTTTTATTAAAACTCAAGAGGTCAAAACAAATCCATAGAAATGTTAAATAGAGAAAAGAAATTAAGACAGAATAAATATCATAGGAAAGGGAATCCATCCCTTAACTTTTATTAAATATTCAAATATATTAAATTTCTACTTTTATCAGAATATATTTTTGTTTTGGTCTATTGATTTTTTAAAAAGTTTTACCAATAAGATTTACCAAAATAGTAGCATATCTTTACTTTTCATGCTATTTTTTTTTCAAAATATTATCCAATAATTACAAATGACTTCTAAGAAAGTTAGCGGTAAATCTCTCATGAAATACTTTACTGAGAAAATTGCAGCATTTAAAACTACAGGTATCGAAAATCCCTTAATTCGATCGTCTGCATCCCACGCCCTTCCCCTAATTCCTAACTGTTGAGTTCTCGTGGGTGGAGCCCCACTTTGAGGTAAACACAGAGCATTCTATTTTTCTCCGATTACACTTGACTGGGACTCTTGGAGAGAGGTGCGAACACTAATCGATAAAGGGTTTCCTCTTTAGAATATTGCGGCAACATCCTCATTAGAATAATTCAACCTTTAGATGAGGTTGACATAGTTTTCGAGTCACTTTCGGATTGCTGCTTCTCGCAACAGAACCTTTTTTTTTTATGTGAGTATATTTTGCAAAACTCTCGAGAGAATTAATAGCTCTTTCTATCCCTGCATTGAAAGTTTGAGGGATTTTTTTACAGATGTAATCATATAAATATATGTATATAAAATGATGAAGACAAGCATAAAAAGAATTTTAAAATTCAATTTCGTTATTCAAAAATTAATTGAAATTTATTAATTAAATTTTTAGTTTTGTTATTATAGCTTGTTAAAGAATTTTCTAATATAAAATCATAATGTAATAAATAAATTATTTCATTAATTAACCATTAGTAATTTAGAATTGAGTTTTAAAATGCAAAAATGTAGGAGTTACGAATATACAGTATTTGTAAGTATGTTCTATATGTGGCTCAGAGTTGATAGTAAAAGTTTCTTTCTGAAACGATTATTGAAAATATTATGGCAAAAGCATTTAAACAAATTAAAGGCTTTAACGGATTAAGAAATGAAAGCAAAGAAATATTTCACGAATTCCCTAATAATATTTCCATATTTTATTATTTTTGATTAGATGTAACTTGTTGGGGAAGCGATTTATATTTAATGAATTAAGATAAATAAAATCATTACAACTATAATTAAGAAATGGTATGTTTGTTAGTTGAAAATGAATTGTTTAAATAATCAAATATGTTGATTAAATGGATTTTGGATTTCATTGCTTTTTGTTTTTGTTGTTGTTATTCTATCGAATAAAATTTTTGCGGCCGAATAATATAATATAAACTATATATTTTTTCAATAATGAAATGTAAGGATATACAATCAAATGTTGTCATTTACGCAATTTAATAAAAGAATGCCATTTAATTATCCTAATGAATATTTTTTGAGTTGAAAAGGGACTAGTTCGAGATTTCGTATGTATGCTTGCGTGTATATATGTGTGTTGCGCGTTGTTATACAAAATGCTTCTTAAAAATAAAGTGAACTTTGAGAAATGATTTACAAACTAAGCAAACAATTTTTATCAAAAAAAGTATTAATTGAAAAAACTGCACAGGCTCTGATGAGCATGGGAATGACAAAGCTGCAAATATTCTTGTTCCGAATTATGAAAATAACAGTAGCATAATCGTCAGTTTCCGCAAAAGTTTCCACAAAATCCTTTGTAGAGAAATCGGTTTATCCTTGTATGAGGAAACATACACAAAAATCAAATTCAAACAACCGAAATTCTAGGTGAAAGATATAAACATGGTTCATGGCTCATTATCAGAATATAAGTGTTTTAAATTTGAACCTAATCCAATGAGTGACGATCTGTTAGTCTATCTATTTTCTACCATTAACACATTTTTATTGACTCATTTTCTTCTCTGTCCGTTTATTTGTTTAATGCAAATTTTGAAATCGATTTTTTACTAATTTTCCGAAAAGCTAGACATCTTTAAATTTAAATATTGCTCAAAATTGGATGGAAATACAATATTACCTCTTACCTCACTCAACTTTCATTGTTGACAGATGGCACCTTGCCAAGTTGTTAGTTCTTCGGGATGTTCGTTTAAAATCGATTCCAAAATTACAATATAATTAGAATATAAAAAGCAGAAAATATTTATTTAAGTACAAAATATTTTAATTTACTACGTTTTTAAAAGGACTAAAAAGTGTAAGATAATTTCTCCTAATGTCATAATGATTTATAATCCCATATAAAGGGTCATCTTGATGATTTGTGATTGTAAAATAAAAATTCACAATCACAAATTTTTGGAATAATTTGTGTAGGTTTTGGAATCTATATGGTTCTAAGAAAAAAAATTAGAATTTTAGTTCGTATTAAAAACGTGGTATATTATTTTTTTAAATAATTATTGTCATGTATGTGAATACGGTAACTCAAAAATGCAGTGACTTAAATAAATAATTTTTTTCATAACATTTTATGACTATTATATATCTACATTAAAACTTGACAACAACTGATTAAAAAGATATCCAAAATCCATACCCGATTTGCTTGATTATAAAATAAAACATATAGCTTGATATATTGACTTAGATCCACAAAATGGTAAGATAACAAGCTCTTGCTGATTTGGCATGACCTTAAAGGGCGTATTGTATTTTTCCGTTTCCTTATATCTACGATAATTTCAGGAAAAGTAGACTTTTAAAAACAGGGGGTTAAAAGGAAGTTTAGGAATTTAAACAAGTACGTATACAAGGATAATAGCAAATTTCATCAGAGAATATTCTAGAACTTATTATTTTAGTATGTAAAATGTACCAAACGGTACAACTGAATCTGAAATTTAATTAATAATTTTGAAAAAATAATTACATAACTTCTAAAATCAATTTTTAATCATTTTTAAGCCGTCAAGAAATTGTCCTTACTCTGATTACACAAATACCAGTTACAAAAAAAGACGAAATTAACTAAAATTTATTTGATTAGAGAAATAAATGTATCCGTAATTGTAGACAATCTATCATTGTTTGTATTCTGCAAATAAAATTATCAGAATGCAATGGAGAATCTAAAACTTTCTAGAGAGCTTTAGGTTTGATTAGGAAAGTTTTAAAAAAAACTTTTACTTAAAATATTGTCACGTGGAACTATAGTATAGAACTACATGACACGCACACAAGAAGTAGAACTAAACCAATTTATTAACTGAACTCAGAATACAGTAACTGACAAATCTTCTGCTTTTATATAAGCAGAGAAAGTTCCAGAATACTCTTCTGGAGACAGTAAGAAAAGTCCAGAACACTTGTCTGGTAAACTAAAGAAATGTCCAGTATCTTCTGGAACATGAAATAAAGGAAAACATAAAATCATGGAATTAGGTATTTACATATACTATTAATCGCATTGTCTCTAGCGGGATTCGAACCCAGGTCTCTTGATTACGAGACCAGTGCCATGACCATTCGGCCATGGAGATTCGGCTGTCTTTCTTCAATGCGGCAATATATCTAGAAAATTCGGAAAATCCTAATGGTGAAAGGTTACGGGAAAGCATGCAGCGCCGCACTTTTAAGATAATAAAAATATTTCAACGATAAAACTCATTCAAGATTCTGTTAATATTTTCGTAACATAATTTACATCTAGTGCAGTGGTAATACTTTTTCCTTGATTAAAAACGCATTTAAAAATAAGTTTATGAGGATATTAAATATAATGGAAATGGCCTCGGTTTCACATAATGAATGTTCTAACCCTGTTTTGATGCTAATATTTTATTAATATAATTTCCTCAACATTTACAATGACAAAATTAAAAAATATAATAACGGAGAACACATGACATATATCATGGTTGCATGAAATATTCTCATTAGATCATTTTTGGAGAATTAAGAAGACAAAAATATTTTTATATAATAGAGATAACAGAGAATAGATCAATTTAATAAAAATGGTGGATTAACGCAAATTTTTATTATTGTTTGACAAGTAGATTTTTCTTTATTTTAAATATTTTTTATCTTTTAATCTTTGTTTTATAATTCATTATGATAAATATCTTAAAACCAACTACTTTTCATACTCCCGACCAGGTGATGTCATTTGAATAGAAATGGGATTTTAATTCAAAGAATTGGAATACTTAATTAAAATTGTCGAAAATTTAATTGGGAAATTTTTAAATTTCAATCACAAATTAAAGGAATTATTTGGATGTAAATTTTATATTTGATTTAAAATTTAGTATATATGGAAATAATGACTTGTTTTTAGCACAAAACAGTAGAAAAAAATTATTTTCTTCAATATCTGTTCTTTAATAGTAAAATGGACGTTTGCTGTGTTGAGATAATCTTAACCGAACCTCGATACCCTCAGAAAAAAAGAAATCTAAATAAAATCATACCAAAGTTAGAATAATATATGAATATGGATTGAATAATTTTAATGAAGTTTAATGAATAATTTTAATGATGTATGGATTGAATAATTTTAATGAATCCTTCTTTTTGATATATTAACAATAAAACATAAATAATGAATATTGTGTAACTTAAAAAATTTTAAAATATTTATCTTTTATTATAAATAGTCATTTGAAATTTTACCACAGAGCAGAAATAAATAAGAATAGGTTTAACATATGGTTACAGTTTACAAATATCTTAATATAAGATTTCATACAATTTCATCAAAGAAAAGAATTTTCTCTATATGTAACGGACTTTATAAGAAATAGGTATTGAAAATAAGAGCAAAATATTTGTATCATTTTATCTCTTGTATCATTTTATCTCTTGTATCATTTTATCTCCATTTGACTAAATTTAAAAATTAAATTATCTTTTGGTAAATTATAAAATTTTGATCGTTTGGCTTTTAAATCTGCACTTTTTATAAATTTCCATGGTCAATGAATTTTACTTTATTTTATACTAGCCGCTTTTGGCGACCAGCCGGTTCGCCAGTATTACCGCTCGCTACAATTTTCAATTAAATATTTTAAGTAACTGGTTTCTTAATAGATTTTCAAACAAAACATTTTTAATCTTCAAATTTTGATAGTCCTACCAAACTTATACTGTTTTTTAGATCGTTTCGTTCAATTTACTATATATATTTTGCTAATTTTTTGTCATTTCCGGTAAAACTTCAACTTTAATTTAAAGTGAAAATGATGAAATTGCAATTAATATAAAGATATTTTTTAATAAAACCAAGCGTTTTATTTTATACATCATCTTTATTCTTATTTATTTATTTATTTATTATTATTGAATATGAGTATTGCAAACAGAATCGCTCGGTATCTAATTATTATGTGAAATACAAAATATTTTTCATAATTTATGTAATATTTCAAAGAATAATTCAACAAAAATTTCTCAGATTCAGCATAAAATTCAGTTTTTAGTTTTGCTTTCAGGAGGATTGAAATGAAATCAATAATAATATTTTGTTCCGGCCTATAAATATATTTCAAAAATTATGAAGTCTAAATTTAATGCAGTAAGGTATTATATTCTGAGAAATATTCTGGACACACCAAATTTTAAATAAATGAATGAATGTTTCTATTTTCCACGAACAACTAAGACTTATTTATGAAGTTTTGAATGTTAAAAATTTAGAAAAGCATTTTCATAATCTTAGGCCAATTAATCTTGAGAAACCTGTGCGCTGATTGGCGTATTTTCTCTGAAATGATTGATGAAAAATCTAAAATTATCCTTTTTTTTATTGAATATTGATATTCAAATTTTCATAAATCAGTCAGTTTAAGTGATTGATTTAGTTGATTGGAAATTAACTCTTTTTATTTAAAGTATTAGTGTTTCAAGAACATTTTGTTAATCGTGATTTCCACAGCAGAAGCGTTATGTAAAATCAAAAATTCGTTGTTTATTAGAGCATTTATTGAATCAAGTTACATAAAATATAATCATTTTCCATTTAGACCATTTTAGCAGATCTGTGTCTTACTAAAGGTTTATAAATGAGCTGTGTGGCACTGATTTGAATGGATATCCTGTACATATTAAACAAAACGCTTTAAAATAAAACTGATTTATTGGATTAATAATATAGAGAGTGTAAAAGATCATAAAATAATTTTTCTTGAATTTATATTTTAGAAAAAGTAATATTTCATATTTGTTTCATTTCCTACAGACACGTGCCGAAAATTATATTTTTGCAGATTTCATTTCCAAAAAGATTTAATTTATTTTAATTGGAGCTTTAATCAATGTGATGACAACACTTTTAAAAACGCTAATTTTTTCGCATGAATGCGAGACGAGCTCGTGCAGCTTAAATTTTATTTTTATTTTGTACGAAAAAAAATTGTTGGAAAAATATAGTTAAAATATTTATTTAAAAATTCATTAAAAATAGAAATTTAATTTTTAGGTTAAAACATTGGTATCATTTAAAAGATAAATTTTTTATGTTTAACTTCATGTAAAAATCTTTTTTGAGCGGTAATATTTTCGGAAGTTATAGCAGAAACACGCCAAAATTTAGCTTAATTTTTAAATAAATGAAATTCTAATTAAAAATTCGAAAAAATAACCCCCAGGTGCACATTCACGACCTCCAAGGTATGCATGTGCCAAATTTGGTAGTTGTAGGTTGAATGGTCTGGCCTGTAGAGCGCCAACACACACACACATTGAGCTTTATTATAAGTACTAGCCGCCTTTGGCGACCAGCCGGTTCGCCAGTATTACCACTCGCTACAATTTTCAATTAAATATTTTAAGTAACTGGTCTCTTAAAGGATTCTCAAACAAAACATTTTTAATCTTCAAATTTTGATAGTCTTACCAAACTTATACTGTTTAGATCGTTTCGTTCAATTTAGTATATATATTTTGCTAATTTGTTGCCATTTCCGGTAAAACTTCAACTTTAATTTAAAATGTAAATGACGAAATTGCAATTAATATTAAGATATTTTTTAATAAAACCAAGCGCTTTATTTTATTTATCATCTTTATTGTTATTTATTAATTATTATTATTATTGAATATGAGTATTGCAAACAGAATCGCTCGGTATTTAAGTCTTATGTTAACTACAAAATATTTTTCATAGTTTATGTAATATCTCAAACAATAATTCAACAAAATTTTCTGAGATTCAGTATAAAATTCAGTTTTTAGTTTTGCTTTCAAAAGGATTGAAATGAAATCAATAATAATATTTTGTTCCTGCTTATAAATATATTTCAAAAATTATGAAGTCTAAATTTAATGCAGTAAGGTATCATATTCTGATAAATATTCTGGACGCACCAAATTTTAAATAAATGAATGAATGTTTCGATTTTCCACGATCAACTAAGACTTATTTATGAAGTTTTAAATGTTAAAAATTTAGAAAAACTCACCATTTTCATAATCTTAGGCCAATTAATCTTGAGAAACCTGCGCTCTGATTGGCGTATTTTCTTTGAAGCGATCGATGGAAAATCTAAAATTATCCTTTTTTTTATTGAATAGTGATATTCAAATCTTCATAAATCAGTCAGTTTAAGTGATTAGAAATTAAATCTTAAAAATCAGTGATTTAGTTAATTGGAAATTAATTCTATGACCACCATAAAATCTGTGCTTTCTCTTGTGGTGTATGCAATCTCCTTAATATCCTTTCGAATAAAACATCACATACAAAAGTAATACATAGAACAAACGCATCAAAAGTAAACATAACATTTCAATAGTTGCCAAAAACAAAAGAGAGAAAAATGCAATTAATAAGCAGACGATATTTAGAAAAGTACAAATATTTAGACTGGAAAATGAAATTATCTGAAATTAAAAACACGCGCAGACGATATTTACAAAAGTAAAAATATTCAAACCTGAGAAGGAAAATATATGAGTTATTCCATCAATAAATGCCATAAGTTTGTTTACATCTTCATTATTTTATGAGTCATTAAATATCAAAATGGATCCGGGACTGAATAAACACCCTGTATAGAGAGTGTAAAAGATCATAAAATAATTTTTCTTGAATTTATTTTTTAGAAAAAATAATATTTCATATTTGTTTCATTTCCTACAGACACGTGCCGAAAATTATATTTTTGCAGATTTCATTTCCAAAAAGATTTAATTTATTTTCAGTTAGAGCTTTAATCAATGTGATGGCAACACTTTGAAAAAAGCTATTTTTTTCTCATGAATGCGAAACGTGCTTAATCCTCATTTTTATTTTTGACGAAAAAAATTATTGAAAAACATAATTAAAATATTTATTTAAAAATTCATTAAAAATATAAATTTAATTTTAAGATTAAAACAGTTGTATCATTTAAAAGATAAATTTTTGATCTTTAACTTGATGTAAAAATCTTTTTTGTGTGGTAATATTTTCGGCAGTTATAGCAGAAACACGTCAAAATTTCGCTTAATTTTTAAATAAATAAAATTCTAGTTAAAAATTCGAAAAAATAACCCCCAGGTGCACATTCCCGGCCTCCAAGGTATACACGTGCCAAATTTGGTAGCTGTAGGTTGAATGGTCTGGTCTGTAGAGCGCCAACACACACACACACACACACACACATTGAGCTTTATTATAAGTATAGATATAGATTTATACACTGTTATGTAGATTATATGAATGTGATATATCGGAAGTTAACATCACTGAAGAAAAAGAATTTCAAATAGAAACAGTTCTATTCTGTATCATATCATATTACTTAAGTGATAGAAATGCATTTGTTGTTACCATTAAATTATGATTTAAATTTTATTTTAAAAGTGTTAATTTATTTATGGTGTGGAAATATTTTTAGATTAATTGCTTACTTAAGGCCAGGATTTTTTAGCATTTTGATTTGACAAATGAATATAAGTCATTAGATCATCATTTATGTTTTAGGATATTTTTTGTTTTGTTTATTAAGTTATTTTGAACTAAAATTCTAAAGGAACGATAATATGTACATAAACATAAAATGAATATTTCTGTTTTCTTAACTTAGTTTCATCGATTTTTCTAGATTTCAAAACTTATTAGTAATAAATTTGAAAGAAATAAGAGTTTCTTATTGATTAACATTTGAAGAATTAGCGAATTCAAATTCCTTCCAAAAGGATTTGATGACTAACAATAAATTAAAAATATCTCAACATTAAGAATTTTTTAAACCAGAAAAATGAGTGGCCACAATAAAGTAAGCAGCTCCATTGCTGAAGTGTGTGAAAAGCAAAATCTCTTTTTCTCTTTGATAACCCGAAATTCTAATAAGGCTAATTGAAGTTTATTTTACATTTATTTATTCTTCAATGTAATTTCAGGTCTGAAAAAAGAAGTTTCTTCCTCGTCTATGAACTCAAAATTCTTTTTTGAGATCGCTGATCTTTTGATGCGTAGAAGACGAATCTGGATTCCCTTGATCTTTTCCTTCATAGCTGCAGGATTTTTCTACGTTTCAGTGGTCAAAGATAAAGTGGACTTGCAGGCTGTGGTCATTGCACCCACATATGAGTCTCTTTACTATCTCACCACCAAATCAATCGAGAATACAGAAGTGGACAACTATTGTCCATCAGAAAATTTAGTGTATGGGAATTATTGTGTGATTTCGCAGAATTTTGGAACGGGATGGTAAGATCTCTCTCATATTTTTTATTTGTTGTTTACAAATTCACAATTAATATGAACATTTTCACTATGGTCTTGGATAGGTCGAATGAATAATTTCTAAATTCATAGAGATAAGTACATATATTGAATTGTGAAAGTACTTTTAATGACGTGAAGGATTATATTATTTTGTATTGTTTCAGTTATTATAGGCTCTGCTGAAGAAATCATGAAAACTAAATTTATGTATAATTCTACCAACTTTATTTTCCAGCTTGATATACAAACGCTTAAGAAAAAGTTCCAATTTTCTCCAACAAAAATTAGCTGAATCATAAGTTGAGTTTTTTAAATGATTAAGTTTTCAAAGGCTGCCGCAAGAAATATCATTCAGTCAATGCATGTTTATTTTTCTAATGAGATTTCAAATGTCAACTTTTTTACATTTTTATAATTTAGTCGGTTTGGTAGGGTTTTCTCTCCAAAACACTGGTTCCAACAAAAGTGAGCAAATTTTTTGTTTAAAATTCTAGCCTTCCCAGGAATATTTTATATTATTTGCAAATAGTATTTGCGAATTGCATAATTAGACAAATACTATTTATAGACAAATAGTATTTGCGAAGTGCATAAAATTTTACCTTTCGTAGTTTTTCAGCAGTAGATTTATAGATTGAATCTAATGTATAATTAATCAATCAAAGTGTCTGTTTTTTCTCAAGAGAAATTATATGCTTATCAACTAACGATCAGAGTGTATACTCTGTATATCTAAGCCTCTGACAATATAATATTCTAATAACAAGTTTTTCATATAAAAAGATAAAAACTTTGCATTACTCTTTCAACATTTTTTCTAAAAGAGCAGGATCAATGTTTTTTTATTGAATAATTTTATCCTATATTCTGCTTTTTTTTATTTACTCTGCATTCGCCTCAGTACTTAATAAAAATGCATGATGTACAAGATTAACTCATTTTCTGTTGTTTTACGTTCCTTCAAACATATAAAGATTTCAGAACAGCATTTTGGAATTTTCTTTTCCTAATATATTTTTTCTTATTTATTATTAAGATAATTTTATATATATATAGTATGTAGTATTCGAAATCAAAATATTTTTAAACATTAATAAAACATTTAAAGACATTTTTAAAATATCAAGTTGGTGTGTAATTTAAAATAGTGTATAGTAAACAGTGTAAGATATGTGATATAAAGAACTAATAAAAAAAGAGTGATGTATCAACGCTTTCTTTTACTTAAAAATTTCAATTTTTAGAAATTAGCTTATTATATGATAATGGTATTAATTCCTTCTTATAAGAGGAAATAATTATATTCTAGGAGTGAATAAATGTATCCAAAATTTATCATTACTTTTCAGAACAGATCCAAAATTCAAAATAAGGAAGCATATTCAGATGTTCCCATATCCGAATGGATCCCACAGAAAAAAACGCAATTTATGTTCTGTCCATAGGTAGCATTTCTGAAATATAAGTTAACTTTTCAAATTCTGAAAAGCCAAAAATTGGAATCTTCTATCTGCAAATTCATAGTCTTATATGCTTAAAATATTATAACTTTTATTAATTTAATTTTCATTACAAGGTTCTCATACAATACTCTCATAAAATAAAATATAGAGGATTTCTATACTAATAACATTGGAATTAAGATGACAGAAAATGATTGTTTTCGAAAATGAGCCCCAATAATTATTCAAACCAAATAATTCTTTAATATTAAAATTTTGATTTACATAAAATATTATCTTTTTATTATTGTATTATTGTAGATAAAATGTTTACAATATATATATATATATATATATATATATATATATA
>JAPMOR010060062.1:124494-165233 GCA_026543865.1 Argiope aurantia
CATATCCATTCTATTTACCCATTCATTTCCTATGAACTTCCTTCACCCTGAAGATATAATTCAAAAGACGCATTGTCCATACTATAAACCGAGATGCATAGTTATAAGCATAGAATGAATTGAAGATCACTTTCTAACAGATATCAAAATATTCATTTTTTATTATTGATATAAAGGAACAAACTTTAGTAAATAATGCCTTTTTTGTCCAAAAGTAACTTTTAATTTTATTATTATTATTAATAATACTACTGATTCACACGAAATCATATCTCAAAAATTCATAACACTGATAAGACTACATCTTAAATTACGCTCAAAAATGAATAATAAAAGCATCTGTGTGAGCATGTACTAATTTTTGTATTTTCCATTTTAGGCCTATGAAATGTGCCTTCGGAACTATGATTTCCATATTGTAGAAAACGCATTCCTTGTTCATTCCCCGGGAATAAACGTTTACAATGCTACGAAAGAAAAATTTCGTCTGAAATATCAATACGAAAATGACAAGTGGATGAAGACAATTAAAAAAGATCTTGCCAAGAAATACGGAAGAACAAAAGGTTGCTGAAATTTCTGACTTGGAAAGAAAAGTGTTCATGATTTTTCCTAAACAAACTTTGAGGGCAAGATGAATGGACACCATTCTTCTAAATGGATCTGATAGTTACACCCAATTGTGAATATCACTGTAATTATTTATGCATTGTCATTCCAGTTTAATTTTGTATTTAAGTATTTGTAGCAAGAAATGCATTATCATAGACATAATCGTGATGATTTTTACATTTCATTGGTATCTTGGAATGGGTACTAGGACCGGGAGTACCAGAAAGTACCAGGCAAATAAGTGAAATGAAAAGATGTACTTCTGAAATTATTTCAAAAGATATATTAACCTTCTTCATAGCATTAGTTAGTTTGTTTGTTTTTAATTTTAAACACTAATTTTTGCCAATATTGCAAATCAGGACGAAGAGATTTGCTGATTATATCCCATAATTAAAAAGTAATGTTGATCTCGTGGCAGTTAAGACAGCAGAACTGAAAGGTAGCAGGTTTTAAACTGTATTCTTTAAAATAACCGCTTATGCGGCTTACATACATTGAATAAATCGAATGTCAATATTCTCCAACTGGTACCAGATGGAAGTTTAATGTTGAGTTTCTAGTTAATGAGTCATTCTCGTCATCTGGTCATAGTTTAAAATCACGAGATTCGTCTCTAAATGCTCGCTTGAAAGTTTCTAAAGAGATATTAATGAAATTAAACTAAATATCTGATCTCTTTTAAGCATTAAAATCGATTATCATTTCACAAAGCCACAATGCAAGGGAGAAATTACTAAAAAATTAGAAAAATTGAGTTTCAGACATTGCAGATAATAATATTTATAAGCTGCGGGCAGCATGTCTTATAGAGTACACAGAATGAAAAGTGACAATTTTCCCCAGTCTGAAAAAGTATATATGGATTATATTTTTATAAAAGACATAAATTGACTTCGTCTTTCAATTTTCTTAAATCTTTTTTTTTAATTTACTTACCATGTAAAATTTTCTTATCTGTATAGAAATTGCTGACAAGGAATGAAATTGTTTTTTCTCACAAACGTTTGATGAGCGAAATAGAAGTTCTTAGAAAGCAAATAGAATGTTCTTAGAATATGAAAAATATTTGAAATACATCTCGATAAAAGTTCGGAAATTATAATTATATTTTGTGCATTCAATGTATGTTCTTTTCAATATACTATAATTATTTTATTTGTAATCTCATGAAGAATAACAAAGAGATTTTAAAGGGCTAAACGATATTAATATCCAAGTGTTAAATTTTGATATCGCATTACCCTAAATGTAATTGTTAAAATATTAATGAATATCGATTTTTTTATAAATGTCTGTCGACTTCAACAAAGCCAAAACGACTAAAAACAGAATTTTATCCAAATCAAAGAGATTCCAAAAACATCGTTAAAAAATAGTTATTTTTACAATTAAACTCATGAAGATTCTGTTTATATATGAGATGAATGTGGTCGTTCCGTGAAAAGCCTTGATAAACACAGACCTGTCAATGAAATTACAGGTCTTGGAGGCAACTCCTATTCACTTATGAGTATTTTTTTGAATGTATACAGGTGGGAAAGTCATAAAATTAGTATTATTCTTGAAACTAAATAGTTATATAAATGCTTTATACATTGTGCCGTTTTTGAAGTTTTGTATAGTTTCTGTGAGCTCTGGAGCATTATCATTTTTAAGCACACTTTTAATTACTTCTATAGAATGTGCATTGTCTCCACAATTGTAATTATTTTCATAGTGTAGAGTATTTAAATCAAATTTGTAATGCTTCTGTATGTTGCTAATAATTTTTATAACAAAATTTCTTAACAAGACCTTTCCCAATGTTTAATATACTAGAGCATGGTGAACATTAGTATAGTTTTTTTTTAAAATAACAATTCAGAAAAGGTTTTTAAAATCTTCAACATTTAATAAATTCATACTCATACTCACTGTGACTTAATTTCCTTATCACACTGTTTCTAATGTTTCGTGCTTTTAAGTTTTTGCTTTGATCTACAGACTTTAAAAGAAAAGAAATATTTCTCTACATTTTAATACATCAACAAAAGCATCCTTTTAAAAACATTTTTATTTTCATTATTTTCTACATTTTTATTCTTTAATATAATATGATCCATGATTCCTCATCACGAATGTTGAGAAATTTCGAAACCATTTTTTTTTTTGCAAATTAGCATTTAAATAACGTCTCTAATAGAGCATCAAAAGTAAATAAAACAAAGCGTTTAACTAACAATTAATACTCAGAAATATTAAAATATTGCAATAAGGAACACAGAAATATCGAGAAGTTTCAAAATATTCAAACATCAGAAAGTGAGTGACAAATAGGTTAAAAAATACCATCATTACTAACAAGAAAAGTCAAATAAAATGTGCATAAAATGAATTCATTCAAGTGATATAGGAAGATTTTATTGAGAGTGGTTACACACATTAGTTTACATTGCATAAAGACCCGATGGTGCTGAAATATTTCACACCGTATAGAGAAAAAGACACACATTGACTTTGCTACAGAAAACGTTTATAAAAGTGACAGCTTCAGAAAAAAGGAGAAAAATATATATAGTCCCCCGCTCACTTCTTACATCACTTTAAATAGCAGGGAAAAAAATTATTCATCCCTTGTAAAAGTTTTCGAAAGAGATTCCTTCATTCCTTTGACGACAGTTGACCGAAAAATGGCTGTCACATGGTAAGGAACAATGACAGAATTGGTTTTGTACAGACTATGTACAGAGGCGAAAAGCTTCAGGTAGTCTTTGAATAGTAAAATTGTTATGAGAATCGTAGGAGGAATGAACTTAAATCTCACGAAATATTGACAAGAATTGAAATTATTCATGTTTGATATTTAAATTTTAAAAATTCGTTATTTTTGTTTTCAATATCTTAAGTGATTGTTAATGTTATTTCAATAAGGTTTAATATAAAAGCAGCAAAAGCAGGCAATTAAATTTTTTGATCATTTCAGAACAAGAAATTAAGCATCCATGGAAAAAATATAATCCACCGTTATTTTTATTTTTCTTTATACATATCACACTAATTTTGAATTTGCAGAACTTTTTTTGAAAAATAAAAAAAAATCTTTAAATATACAGAATTGGATTATTTTATAATTTCATTTATTTATTAATTCCAAATTATTTGTTTGCTATCATTTAATATTCTCATTCTACAAAATGATTGCAGTTATTTAAAAATATAGCAATTTAAGCCGAGGAAAGAGTTAAAGGAAATTTTTAAAGCAATGTCTTTATAATTTTAAAATTATTACTATATTGAAAAATTATACCAAGATATTTGTTAAAAATAATTCAGTTATTATAATAAATTGCAGCTTACTAAATTTTCTATAAAAGGATTTTAAATTCCATATAAACAAATGCAAAATGTTTCTTTTTGGAAAATGAGATTTATTTTTACAATAACTGACAGCGTGTATCTTTTTATAGTCGCTTCCAATTAGCTCCTAATCTATAATCGCGCGTATTACAATTAATTTTTTTCCCTATTGCCATATTGCACAACATTAAATATATAACCCTCTTGAACTAATAAATCTCTATGCAATTTTATATCACCTCAATAAATTATCTAATGCATATTAAAATCTTTAAATGTAAAATAAATAATGAAATTATCGGGATAGAAGAATTATTCATCTCATAACATTTCACCACTCAAAGACCAGTCAAAGTATGAAATGCCTTTAATAAATTCGCTTAAAGTTTATGCAAATTTGTGCTATATACATTATTGCTAGGATGAATATACAATAAATGAATGCTTACATTTCAATTAGAATGGTCCTGATTAAATTAAGAATAAAGTATAAAAGGAACTTGTAATAATTTCGAATATCATATGAAAAAATGTTTTATTCACTTCACTGAATTGTATTTAAAAATAAAAAATAAATATTTTTCGTATTTTAATTTATGTTTGCATGAAAATATTTTAACTATTGAGTTTTTCTTCTCTGTTTGAGTCTCTTTTATGTGGAAATTAAAGTAAAAATTTATTTAAATTCACTTTGAGGTGCTTAATAAGAAATTCTAATAAATTTCAACGAAATTTCTTTTTATATTTTTGTCATTTATTTAAAAATCCTTTTCAGCCACCTCATACTTTGTCACAGCGATTTTAAAATGATATTCTATCATTACTGCATTTAAGAGCAGATCACAGTAATAAATTTATGTCAATTTTGCTTGAATAGTTTTTAGCGTAATTTAAAAATTCTCCGGTAGTTTCTTACACAAATCATTACAAATCTATAAACTATTTCTTTGGGTAATTTTAAACGAAACGGCTGGCTAACAATATATGGAAGATCAATATTTCATACAACTGTAACGAGAAATTATTGAAATATTCCAACAACTTTTGAAGACATTCCAAAATCTTTTAATGTTATTTTTAAAATTAATACATTAATTTCTAAAAAATCCCAAAATATGATTATAATATGAATACACAAGAAAATCATCATATATAGCAATCAATGTGACAACAAGGCAGCTGTTGCCATGACTTCATCAGAAAGTTAATATTATTGCAATTAGGTTCCTTTTAAAGACATCATAATACCTTTATCATATGTAGTACTTTATACAATATTATAATACATGCCATAATAGTTTGATAATGAAACAAACTATGACTTTGAACATCATTTTTAAATCACTGTGACTGTGATACAGGAACCAGATTTTAAGTTATTTTAATGTCATCGTGACTTAGATTTTGCAATGCATTATAACGCATGAGTTATTCTAAGTATATAAAGGATATATCATTATTTCTTTTATTCGGCAAAATTATAACTAGTTAGTAAACAGTGGCACACTGTTGATGGCGGGATGAGAGAATAAAAAATTGGCAATATGATCCAAAAACACTGAATTAATCAGTGAAATGGAATACTGAATATTAATCGCTGTCTTATTGCACGTTAGACCTGAGTTACCTACAGTTTTCAAATAAGTTAAGCAGTAATTAAAATTTATGATTTTTGTAATTAATCCAACAGATTTGTATCATAAACAGCAAATCCAAAAACAATTGTTTCATTTATTCGCCAAGATTTATAAGTAAATGAGTAATATGAAACTCGTGCTTTTTATTGCAGAAAGAGGACAGACGCTTTTTAGAACTAAGGCTTGTAAAATAATAAATTAAGCAAATTTAGGTCTTCAAAAATATTAAATTATATTTATTAAATGAGATTCACTAGTTCATGCATAACTTCTTTTATTGTATGCAATATTCAAATTTATTGCTATGTTCTTTTCTCGTTGCTCAAGTTAATTTATTAACTACTAAAATAAGATGGTTCTGAGTATAAAAAATAATGGTTTGTAGGATATGCTCCCTAGATGCTTTATAAAAAACAATTTTAAAATACTATTTTGCCTTAAAAAAACTGTTGACCATGTTTGGCTTTCTTGGCATACTTTTCTTTAAGGCTTGTTTTAAATAGCTGAAGGTACTGGAATGCTTGTGAGTTAATCGTGGAGACACCACAATTATTTAGTTAAGCCTACTTAACTGAAAATATTTAACTTATTCACACACAAATTAAAAATAAATTCATATAAATTAAAAATAAATGTAAATTTAAATGATATGAATGATAGAAATTTATATTGAACATTGAAAGATATGATGAATAGGCTAGATACAAACAGATAATGCGTTATATTTTTCTTTTAAAACTATACATAAGAAAAATCTAAAATTTTATCTGTATTTCCTTTGTTAATGTTGAATATCCTAAAATAAATTTATATGATATAAAATTAGAAAAAATTAAATTATTTAAGATTTTCCATTGAAAGTTCTTCATATTATCTCATCTTTGTTATCAAATATTGCAATAATTACAAAAGGAAACAAGATATAAAAATGCATAACAATGGCATTACATTTTTGATCCATGAGAATTCACTAACTATTTTTTAAAAACTACACATACCATCATATCACTATTTATATTAGATTTTTGTTTTCATAATGAGACATTTTTAAAATGTGTTTAAATATCCTTGTTTTTAAAATTTGAATGAAAATTATCAATGTAAAAATTAATAATTTGTGTACCAGGCAAATATCAGGAATGTTTCATAATTGTTAAAACTGCCTATCATTTATAAAAAAAAATTTGCAGTTATTATGAGATCATTTCTATGATTGAATTTGTTAACTTATTAATAAACATAATTATAGTATAATAACTTATTGTAATATTATAATAGCTTATATTAAACATTAAAATTACTTTATAAGATATGAATTAATTTTTTAACTATGATGACCAGGCATCTTTCATTCATCGATTTATTGTACTTTGAAACATTGCTAAAATTAAAGAATTACAGACATTATAATTAGGTTAAAAAATAATATGTAATTTACATAAATTTTGTAAGATTTATTGCATTCTTAATTTAATTTAAAAAGGCACACATCCTCCCAAAAAAGATACGGTAGTGTTATCTGATTAGACAATAGAGAAAACGCAGTTAAGAGGTTAAAGGAGATTCAAACGAAAGTTCGACAATTTGGTATAAATTTCATCTCTTATTATTTAGTTAAACTTTCTATAACTTTGTCATTTATATTCTATATTGTAAAAGTGAATACAAAATACTTAAAATAATATTTTAATGATACTGTCCAACAGAATTCTAACAGTTGATTGATTTCTATCCTTTTTTTCTTTTTACATCGAAATATAAAATTCTGAAAAATAGAAAATTAGATGACACTAACCTTAGTCCCACAAGAAAAATAAAAATTGATGACCTTGGGTCTTAATCCCACAAAAAAAGCATTGATATCTGTTTCAATTTTCTTTCACTTTCGTTTATTCTGAAATTTCTTTAAACATCCATCTTATTTGGTAAAATTTTTATCACTTTTATGTAAAAGAATAGATATGTGTAGAGTATTTCCGACATGTTACTATAGTTTTTTATAGAACAGAAAATTTGAAGTTATGCCTTATCATTTACTGCCAGTAATATTTGTCTGGTATTTTATAAAATGTTAACAATCACATATATATTATCTTACTTAAATTATATTCTTAAATTGGAAAGGAAAAAATTAAAATCACAACATTCTCTTGCTATTTTGATGCATAAAACCATCAAAATTTCATAAATTTGAATGGTTTAAAATATCAGAAAATGTACAGATAACTGCTATTACAATAGAAGAAAACATACAAGTTACATACGTACATACAAACATAATTGCAACAGAAAAAAACATCTATTACAGAAACATTATGCTTCCTTTATCAAAAGAGTGCTGTATGTTTTAAAGAAAACATTAATTTGTATTCAATCTCTGTGATACCTCTGACTTTTTTATTTATTTTTGAAGCAAATTCGAAGTAATTTAGATTCAAAATTAAAAATAAATATTAAATGACATGATCGAATGTTTTACCAAATTACCTTGGAACTAATTATTTTTTATCTCTGTTATTGAAAGGAAGAAAATTCGGCAATTTAAACAGAAACCAATTTCAGCACTGATATAATCAAGAAAATATTAATAATCAAATCAATGCAAAATAATATTTCTTTTTCAAGAAAAATTTGGCAAATTAAATAGCAACCAATTTCAGCACTGATACAATCAATGTAACATTAATAATCAAATCAATGCAAAATAATATTTCATATTCAAGAGATTTACTTCATGGCTAATTATTGGCATCGTTGAATACTTCAAGATAAAAATTTCATCACTGATTAGTACAAATGCAAATTTTAAATGATTTGTAGCAGAATCAATTAATGGTTTTATTAGATAGCTATGGTTATATAGATATGAAATTTATCAAGTGCTTTCAGATTTATATTTTATTATTATTATTATATTTTATTGTCTTAAAAGATAAAAGAAAGGAAATTACAGTCATCATTTAATTCACTCAATACAGAAAAGAAGACATTAAAAAAATTTCCAGAAAATAAAGGCAATTTTTTGACATGAAACAAGAAATATCATTTCTGCATTCTACTTCAAAATGTCATTATGAAAATCTCATATATAATTTAAATAAAACTTAATAAAAATGGAGTGATAGCCTTCCTTACTTCTCCATTTATATATATAAAAAAACTTTTTCTTTTATGATAAATTGGTGATTTTTTTATAACGAAATAAAATATTCCATCATAAGATGCAATGAAACATTTTCACATTAAACATATTTAAATTCAAGACAGCTAATATTACCATCTTAATAAGAGTAGAAAATTTCGTTAATACGTCGAATGTCTGTATTTGCGCAACTTTTAACTTTTCTAAGAAAAATTCTTCATTTCTCCAAATAACATTTTTTTCTGGCAAATAATTTCTTGTTATTTTACTACGTCCACGATTTTAATTACTTTGCACATTCCATGTTTTTCTGAATTAACAGTGAAAAATATTTCTTTCCAGCCTTTCACTTTTATTATCAGTGCCTAATTACAATTCAAAAGAGTTGATGAAAAAAAGAGCAAAAAGCATTATAAACATAAGGCAGTAATTAATTCCTTTCATAAAAAAATATAAGTGCTTAAAGTTGTTGCAAATACTGATAATTATGAGAACCATTATATTTTTTCCATGGTGACTTCTAAAGTGATATTAGTGAGTATTATTAAAAAAAGTGAGTGAAAGTTATTCCTGATAATGAAATTGCATAATATCTGGCATTTCTTAATCTCTGTTAATGAACCTATTACTTCTGCTTTGTTAAAGGTAACAAACATGACCATTGTTATGATAAATGATTTTTTAATTTTGTTTAAGAATATTTTTCGTATAACAGAAAATTACTTAATTTTTTGATGATTTCAATAACATGTGCCTAATTCACAAACATTTTTTTCCTTGATATCTTTTTAAAGATACAGATATCCTTCGATAATAGTGTGTTAGATTCAATAATGCTGATCGATTTCATCAAATTTAGAAAATAAAGGAAAGGAAAGTATTATTTCGACAAATGCGTATAATGAATACTCCTCATGTAAAGAATTCACCAGAAATTTATATTTTCCTTTCAAAAAACGATGAATATATTCCGTTATAGAAGTTGCAATTGATTAACCTTTAAGTATTTTTTTAAAAACATGAAAACCATCATGACTTTTTTTTACATTATTATATCAAAAATTGTTTCATCCAAATAAAAGAGCAATAAATACATGCTTGTGATGAACAATAAATTAACTACAACAATTTGCAACGTATCGTTCAATTGCATTTACTACTTACATATTATTCCACTCATTGACTCAATAAAGAAATGTGATGGAATTATGCTTATTTACACTCATCACAGTCGAATATCTAAAATTCTGCATCAATAAGCTTATAAAACTACGGTTAATGTATATCACCACGTGCCTTTTTTTTTGTGAATAAATGCACGGTGCATCGAAAAAACCTGAATTCTTTTGTTCTTGTCATAATTTACAAGTGGAACCTTAATAAGGTCCAACTTCCCTCAAAAAGTCTGTTATGGTAATACTGGATTAATTCCTGACTAGACTAAACTAGGAAGTAGCTGGAAGGCACATACTTGAGAAAAATTGAAAAAATGTCTGATTTTTATGTTTCAGTTTAAAAAGTGCGCATACGCGAACATAGCTACGCAGACCATTTTGAGATTAACTGCGGATTTATCAATGTGAATGAAGAAACTGTCTAACAATGATCACATCGGATTGCTAAAGATAAAGATCTTCTTCGATTTATCACATTGGTATTATGTGCAAAGCCCTCTGCTGGACGATTGACCGGTGTGATGTAGGAGGTCTGGTTCGGAACAGCTGTGCCGTCTATGGTGGGAAACCTGAAAAAAAATATATGAACTGCATGATATGATATCCAAATGAATAAAATATTTAAAGAAATATGCAAAAAAAATCAGATGAGAATATAGATTTTCTTAAGACAACATGCATGGTTTACTTTTAAATATAAAATGACAGTATGTATTGAAGATTAGTTTCATTACTTCAACAATTCATAAGCAAAAATTTAATACTAAAAAAATCTGCCAATGCTTTGTTAATAATAATCGTTAATTACTCAATAAATATAAATTTTTAAACTATTTTTGAACAAATTATATTTTTTTATTTTTAAAAATCCTAATTTGCTATAAAAACGACAAACTTACATTTTCCTGTAAAATGCGTCCAATTTCTGGAAAGGGGGGTCGCTGTTCCGGGCTTTGTGACCAACACCGCTTGATTAAAGTCTGAAATTAAATACATTTCATGTCAATTTAAAATTTTTATATAAACATAAAACCACAGATACTCATAACAAAATTGTGAATTTTACTTGAGATACAAATTAGGACAGCAATTTTCTGTTCCAAACGAACAATGAAAATAACTTTAAAGAGTTTTACTAAAAACAATTGTATTTATTTTCTTAAATGCATATCTTTTTTTTTCAAATGTTTTTAGTCAAAATGTTTAATACTTTTAGTTTCATACTTTTAAAAAATCATCAAGAGGAAAACTTTTTATCAGGAGAAAACTAAATGTGGTAATTATACTATAAAATAATGCACAAAATGTTATAACTTTTTCATTGAAGAAAAAAGGGAGATAAGATTTTGATTTAACTGCAGTTATTTTTTTAATTCTTTTAAAAGAATAAAATTTCAGTCATCACAATGAAGCTTTTAAATAATTTATTGAAGAAATTCCCCAAATGAATTGTGGGACCAAAACTTTTAGAACAGATTTTCAAAGCTAAATATATCTCTAAGTTTAACATTACAGGAAAAAATTTTTCTGGACTTTTAGGTAAAATATAAATTAAAATTTAAGCCATGATATATGCATTAAGTATAAATCCAAGAAAATGACGGAAAATTTATCGATAATCAATTAAACGATTTTCTCAAACAAATACTTAAAAAAAGATAAATATTAAATAATAATAAAAGAACAAAATCTAATAAATATTAAAAGTAATCCAATATAAAATAGACAATACCAAATAGAGAGTTAAATTGAATTTAATTATGCACTTTACTTGCAAGATATATAGCATTATTTTTTTCCATTAAAAGTTGCTAAAAAATTATAAGGTTATATGAAAATAAAAATATTATTTCTTAATAAAGTTTTAAACAATTTCTGTATAATTTGCAATAAAAATATCTTTCTCCAGTTAGATTCAAATTAAAGCATATTTTATTTATAACAGGCTACATATAAAATATGAAGTAATGAGTGGTTTATGTTTAATAATAAATTTAATGCAAATAAAAGTTGCATTTACAAAAATATGTAAATTGATAATAACTTATATAATTCTTGAAGTGCTCTTAGCAATTTATATTTAGCTGCAAATAAAAAATACAAAATATATGAAAATTCGTAGTTATTGGAAAAAGAATCGAATACAACATGATTGTAAAAAATGTAGAACCTCCACGGAGCATAAACAAGCCTACCTTTATTTAGAAGTTCATTCTAACTGTCGATTACGAACTCAAAAATAGAAGAAATAAAAAAAAATTATCTTTCATCAGTCATTAAATAACGAAATTCTTTTCTGTTATGGGATTCCCTACCTTTAATCCATTAATGAAACGGAAATTGTGCAAAGGCGCCGATTTTCCCGATGAAACTTGCCAAATGATCGAGTGCGGAGGTTGATCATGAAAAGCAAAACGTTCTGCTAATAGTTCGTACAGCAAAGACCTATTAAAACGAAATAAAACACAGATATAATGCAATTGACATAAGAATCTTTATAAAAATCATCATCATGTAATATTTTAGTTTGAGAATATTTAAAAATGCGTATTCAATAAACTACAAGATTTCTGTTCATAATATCTATTTTTCGAAATCGTAAGATATACTGCTTATCCCACGCAAATAAATTTGATTTATAGCGATTTTCTAACTTTTTTTTCGTCCAACTAATATTGCAGAAGTTAATATTTTAAACATTTATTCATAGTGAACTCCAATGAATAATATCTCAATCATATATAAATATATATTTTGAAAATGCAGGCAAAAGGCATGATATGAAAATGTAGGTTAAAACAAAAGCATCATTGATACATTACTATAATCTTTCAAGTGGAATGATATTGTTATGAATTTGTAATATTTTTTTCCTGTGCAATACGTCTTCTGGTAAGAAAGAAGGTATTACAGATAGCTCTAATCGATGCTGGATATGTACTAGATAAGTGACTTTCGACTTAAGTAAAGAACATGGCAACAAATTTGGCAACTTTAATGATGAGTCTGACTGATCCTGAATATTCAAGGATCTTAGTGGTATTATTAGATCTTGAATTTCGGCTGTCTTTCTGGAGGATTCTTTGTCCATTGACAAAAAAAATTAAAAAAAGCGGGAAACTGAGCAGGAGTGTGACCGCACAGAGTCAAATGAAGTAAACTCAAATGAATAGTTGCATGAATTCTCTCTAAGAGCTTTCTGGTGTTATGGTTGCTTATTACTGATTTACTATTTGAGGCAGCTGGCTATTGCAAATGCTGTTTTGTGTATGTTCGTCCATTTTACATTGTTTGCATCTCGCTATTATGAATTCATCTATGTAGAATAAACCATCTTTATTCTCTATTCAATATATTTCACTCTTTTCACCACACATGCACACTCACTGGATTTTGGTATTTTCTTAAAAATATGTACACATATCCACACTGAGTGAAATGATTCATTTTCTTCGTTTGTAAAAAAGAAATGGATAATTTTTATCAACATTCTTAATAGATCAAATAAAAAAAAATTTAAAAATACTCAAATGAATTTTCTGAGCACATATCTTATTATTGAGAGACAAATTCTAAAACTATAACCACGCATCCATTATTAGAGTATGATGAAGTATTCGTCACAATCTGTGGCATCTTAAAATGCGTCCAAATGAAATGTAACGAAATAGTTGCGATAAGAGTATTAAAAAGAGTTATAGCATCTCCTAACTCACCCAAAGGCATATAAATCAGATTCTTGAGTATAGGCATTTGTGGTGTAAATTCGTGGAGGATCTATCTGCAAGGAAGACATCAGCTCCGGACTTATGTAGCTCAGATGGCCTCGGGGAATACAGCCGTAGTCGCCCCTGAAAAAAGATCGTACTATAATAAAATTTCTGAAATACAATCAACCCTCTTATAACATGATGATCTGAGAACTTAGTGTTCCATTACATCAAATCAGCAATAGCATGCACAAATTAATAAATCTATATATCGTGGATATAACATGCTTTTCCTCTTCGCTGCTTTCCATCGTAATAAGGATGTTAGTTCCACTTTGCTTGGTTTCGATTTGACATGGCTGGAACAATTTTTTAAAATGAGGAATAAACAAATTACCCAATATTATGAGTCGATTTTTCTTTAAATAACAATGCTGACTAAATGACAGACAAATAAATAATTCTACAAAGTTTTATATGTTCAGGATTGGATTAGACTGACAAATTGTAGTTTTAAATTAATAAAAGTTAAATCGTATGATATTTTTACTTAGAAATAAATTATTGGATTAATTTAGGTTTTAAACAGATTTTTCAGAAAAGATGAAATGAAATTTCTAAGTTCAAAATCTAGTTTACCCTTCCAGATGTTTATCCAGCAATTTCCAGGGGTTGACAATCAGTTCATTTTCTATCGTCCCACATTTTTTGCAGTTTAGAGTGTTTATTTTTACGATTAAATATTTTTATTATATTATCATTGTGTAATATATAGTATCAGTTCGCTTTGTTTGAAAAATATTTGAACTTATTCGCAAACATCGCATCTAAATAGGGAATTTAAAAAATTACGCAGTCAGAGGGTTAATTTCAGAAAATACATATTAAATCTATCTGTTTTAAAATAATTCTTTCTGTTTTGCACTGCAAAGGACTATAATTATCACAAATCAAATTAAATATACTCTAATGGCTGGCTCAAATCAAGTAGATAATATAAACTCTTTGATATAAAGATATCAATCCCAAAAGCATTAGACATCAGACAAAAACAGCTCTCACATTTTTAAATAATTCTGTAAAATACAAATTTAACTAAAAACAAATAGAAAAATTTAAAAAGATAAAGAGGGTTTTAAAATGCCTATAGTTTTTGCATTAGCAGAAAATTTTAATTTATGCTTTACGAAATACTTATTAAAATTACTGAACTTGGTTTAATGACTAAATAAAAAATAATAATTTCAAAATATGTAAACTAAATTTTCAATTTAGAGTTTCAGAATAGTTCAAATGTAAATTTCCCGCGTTCATAAAAGCTAAATTTATATCTTCATTAAAAAATTCTGATAATAACTGATATATTCTATGTAGGATTAAACATATAAATCAAAATTATGTGAAACATCTAATATGAAACGTTTAGTATTTTGAATTGTTATATTTCTTATTTTAAATTCTCATGTTTTGGTTTCTATAAAAGGATAAAAGCAAAGATTAAAGATAAAAAATAACTGGATTAAATACCTATCTAATTGCTGATCCGCCATGCCATGGTCCATAATGCAGACTTTTACTCGACATTCCAAGATAATATTCTTAGAATTTAGTTTCTTGTGTACGATATCCTTGGCGTGTAAATACCCCATTCCCTACAAAAAAAATTAAAAATTAATATTAATGATACTGAGAGCGAAAAAAATTATTTAGATGAAAATTAGCAAAATAGCATAATTTTTTGTTTTCATAAACACAAAAATAAAATTAATAGGAAAATACAGGTTGTTGTACTTTTTAAAACACATGAAAGAAGAATATTCCATGAGTAATTTCATAAGTCTTGCAATTAAATATTTTCGAATATAACTATAAGTTATAATAGTTACTATTTCAATATGGAGATCTACTGAGGATACTAATTCAATTTTTCTTTATTTGAACTTATTTTGCTTCAAATTATTTTCTTTAGCTTTATCCTTGGCATCTCTAAAAAATTATGAAAATCGATTGATTTTATAATATTGTTTTCAATACAGCTTAAATTATAAATATAATGTAACAAATTGTTTTTAGAAAGTAAAGATATCTTTAAATATTATCGATCCTTCCTTAAATACCACATACATATTTGATTTAAAGAAAATAAGAGATTTTAGTTTGGGAAATTATTGAAATTGTATTAAATATTTTATTAACAATTTTCAAGTACTGAATTTGCTACATGATATGTTGACAGAAAATTCATGAACCTACAGTTACAACTACTATCTCTAAAGTGGATAAAAATATTAGATTAAGTGTCTTGAAATAGACCGAAGACTTTCAAAAATGCATAACAGGAAAACGATTAAGGTTGAAAAAACAATTCTTGCAGCAAAATACTGCGACAGGGCATAAATTTTTAATTCCACAGTTTTTGGTTTTAGTTCAAAAAGTTATCGATAGATGGTGTTGTAGACAATAAACGTTAAAATAAAGAAATGAAAATCACGTCACAATTTTTTTTTAATTTTTAAGAAATGAAAATCATAGTACAATATTTTAACTTGTGTAATAACCGAACGGTGTCATACAACAGTTTCGATTTTTCATCCACAACATTCCTTGTTCATTTGAATTTATCATGCAATTGCTTTATTGTAATGGGCCTTAGCAATGTGGAATTTACACTGAAAGCTTCTTGTTGTCCCCGCATCTGTGGAATTCCAATGCAACAAAAATTCTTTCCTCCAATAAATACACCATTTTCAAATTTTCACTACAGAATCTGCTGTTCAACTCTCTATTGCTCATCCAATCACAGAACATTCTTTTCAGAGTCGAAACAGTATACCCATTTGAGGCTGCGTATTTTGATGTTTTACATGAGGAAAAACCGATAAAAAGGACTTTCAGCATCATCTATAGACAACTTTCTGAACTAAACCCAAAAGAAGAAAATTCCATGCCCTATCACATGTATTTGCTGCAAGAATTGTCTTTTTAACCTTAACCGTTTTCCTGTTATGCATTTTTGAAAGTTACCAGTCTATTTCAGAACACTCGATATGATTTAAACTTCCAGATAAAAAATACAGAAGTTTATTTATTTTTTTGGTTATGCATTAATTTGGCACTTTAAAATGTCTTTTTTTATAATATTAGCAATAATTTTAAAAAAACTCCAAATAAAATTTATAACGCATTCAATTATTTTAAATTACCATCAAAGTACTGACTGTTCTGAAAATCTGATTCAGGTATATTTATTGCTGATCATATCATTATTCTAAAATTTTGAATTCCTTAGTAATCAACCGGTAATAATTTATTGAGAACTGTCTTAATGTATTCATGCCATTTTTTTAATAAATGCTTTTATCAAATGATTACTACTTAGAATGCTGCCGAATGATGCATTTATAATAATAAGGATTTAATTACTTCATGTATTTGAGTGTTTCCTGCTCATCTACTAAAATTGTCATAGGGAATAAAGGATTCGAATATTTTAAAGTCCCAAAAAGAAGTTTATACTTAAATGTTCCATGAAATTATCTAAAATTATATTTTTTTAAATACACTTTGCTATTTTTCCCCTCAGGGGTGTTTCTGTAAGAATTTAAGGAAGGAAAAACATACATAAAATATAATTACCTGAGCTATTTGGCGAGCTATGTTGTGTTTAGAATGGAAAGGCAATCTGTGTCTTTTTAGATGCAGGTACTCGTATAGCGTAGGGCCCTTTCGCATGCTGCAAAGCAAAGAAAGATGCTTTTTTAAAAAGAATATTTATATCATCTAAAATATTAAGATTAAACTTGGCATCAATAAATATGTGATGTTTTCGAAATAAAATTCATTTAATACAAAGAAATCTAATATAGGCTTCTTTTAAATTTTACTAATTATAATTGTAATTTTCAATCAAATAACTTATTTTTAGATAGATGTCAGCTTAAACCTTTAGCCGATTAATTCTTTCTGTTACCTGATCAGATAATACAGCATTTCTAAGAATATGTTTCATTTCGATTCAATCAAGGATTATTTGAGCATTGGAAATGTCTATGAATAACAAGAAATTTTAGTATCAAATTATAACATTTATGAATCACTTAATTTTATTATATAATGTTTTTTTAAAGAACAATAATTCGATCTTTCAATTATGTTCCTGTATGACGATTAGTCCTCTCGTTCTAAAGGGCTTGATATATATGAGAAGACTACTTAATCTGATGACCATTAAGTAAATATATGCTCCGAAATCCTATGAGAATTATCTTAGAATCTCTTAGTGCCTCAAACCCATCTGGGTGAGCATTTGTAACGAACAAAGCATGGGGTCCTAGAAACTATCACCTTTAACGGAAAGTACAGAAATATTCAGGCAGTAAAGTGCAGTTCAGTGCAGTATATTCAGGCATCTAGGGATTCGTTAGATTCGTTCACCATAGATTCGTTTAATGGACATTTAAGACATTTCAGTAATGACTGAACTAAGGAAATGGGGAATTATGTAACAGAAATTTTGAATACATTTTCCATTTTTTGGATTTCCGATAATTATTTGGAATTAGAGTTTATTTGTATCATATTTCTATAGAAAAAAAAATTTAGAATTTTTTTTTGTCTGTGAATATTTGAATCATTGAATTGCCTTTTCTTGTTACTGACCTCGTGATGACCGCTAGTCTCTGAGGCTCAATACATGCGCCCATAAAAAGAACAATATTTTCATGCCGTATCATCCCCATTTGTGCCACATCGTCCAGAAACTGGTTAAATTCTTGGCTGCAGCTTTGACGAATGGTGTAAATCAATACTTCTCCATACCAACGACCCCTAGTAATATGTAAGAGAAATATTCAATGTTAAGTAAATGAAGATTAGGTTGTATAAATAAACATAAACTTTCACAAACAGATAATTCGATTGAAAAAACTGTTTGAAGGATAATTATTAATCTGTCACATCAATTACATCACTCAAATCAAAATGATAGTAATAAATTTTACCATAGCGTCAACTACTACTACTATACATATACCCAATGGTTAATTTATGCATTTTGAGTAATATAAAGGTTTTGCAATTTAATTTAGATAAAGTTAAAGTGTATATTGTTTGATAAATATAATATAAACACTTTACAAGTTTCACAGCTGACTAAAATAATGGAATAATTCATTTTTAAGGAAGACATTAGAATTCGTTTCTGTAAAATTCCGTGAAAAAAATCTTTAGATTTGAAAACCTATATTTTATTTTGTTATTTTCATAGATATTATAGAAGTTAATTTTTCTTTAAAGTTACGCTAATCTTTTAATTGCTAACTTAATATTACGGACATAAAAAGGTTAATCATTAACAAGTTTCAAAGATAATACTTCAAACAATAAATGAATTATTTAGAAGTATGATTTTTATACCATCTCATGAAAGAGTGATTTATTGTTTTTTTTATTCAAGTACTCTGTATTATTATACAAGATCTATTTTTTTCATATTATTGAAGAATATTAATATAATTATATATAAAAGCGTTATTATTAAGTAATTAAGAGTAATATAACAAGTTTGGGTTTTAACATTGTTTGGATTTTTCTTATTTACATCAGTATTATACTAAGAGAACATTTCGATAGATTATTTCGTCCCTGCAATATTATAATAATATGTATTATCTTATTTTGACTCTTTAATTTTTTCTCTTTCCTTTATGCAACCAAAGCAAACTGCTTACATATTGTAATTGTAGTAATCGAAATAAGTTTCTGATTAAAACATTTTATCAAATTAGCATTCTCTGATTTTTTGCGATTTTAAAGTATAATTCAAATTCGGAAAAAGTAAGATTTTTAGCCTCACATTGTACTGGATTTTGTTAATTGATATTATTAGAAAATAGTTAATTAGAAAATGCATTAATGTTATATGGATTAAATTCAAGCGGAATAGCAAATATTTGTAATCCCATAAGCAGTTGTAGGTAAATAAGAATTTTTTATATGAATGAAAAAATTGTATTGGCAAATAAAGAGAACGGATTTAAATATCATTACCAATCTGTTCTGAACTGAAAAATGGGTTATCATGGCTAATGGTCTATCATGTTTCAATTATCAATTTTAGCAGATAACTCTTCTCCATTGGAAAAGGATTTACTTAATAAATATATAAAGCAATGATTCAAATTTATATCAATTAAACTTATATATGCATAGCAGTATAAGCTTATTAAAATAAAAATATTATAGAATATCTTTTGAATGATTTTCTAATATTTAAACAAAATAGCAGATTACTAAAACTGAAAGTTTCAAATGCAATAAATTTGATTATTTACTTGTATATATCCCCTTTACGACCGTGCCGAATTCTTTCTCTGAATTCTATATCACCAAATGGAATGTACCATTCCTTCAAAGATTCTTCGCCACTTTGAGAATCACTTCGGAAATCACTGAAATAAAGAGGTTTCAAAAAATAAAATATGAATCTAAAATTTCTCTTTTTTCCAATTTTTAATATCATTTCAATTAATGTTCCAACTTAAACTTCAAAAAATTCATCATCAATTTTTAAATTATTTTTGGAAAATATTTGAACTATACCACAGGGTGTCCAATTTAATCATGACTTAATATATCGATTTGATTGTTAAACGTAGGCATTTGTTTTCAGTTAAAAAAATGTCCTAATTGATGCTAAGATTTATATTTTATGTTATTTGTGCCAATAAATGAACTACTGAAAAAATGATGATATCTCTATTTTAATGCCGTTCCGTAATCTATTCAGTAAAATTTTCTTGCTATAAACTTTCAAAAGAAAAGTTCTTCTTTGGTAGCAAAACAACCAAAGCATTGAATTCCTTTATTTTAGGCCAATAGACGAATGTTTCGAGTAAATGCATTACATTGATATTTTCATCTCCCTCAAGGTACTCATTGGAATGGTCTGAATTTGTCTTAAATAGAAATATTCGAAGCTCTGTAATTCGGTCGACTTTACTCGATGAGGAATAGAAAATTTTCCATTTCTTTCTTGGAACGTTCTCTTAACTAAACATGACTAATAGTATAGAAGGATTCTATAGTATAGAAGGATTCTATAAAAATTTAACCACCGCACTCTCTGCAATTTATATACGACAGGAATACATACATAATTTTTTATGTCATTTAGAACATTTTTCAAATCGGAAATATGTGAATATCTCTAATGGTTTCGAAGTTAAATATTAGCCTTCGATTAGATTTATTTTGAGTTAATTATCAGTTGTTTAAAAGTTGTTTCACTGCTTAAAAAGTTATAAGTGAAGATGAAAAGAAATTCTGCCAACATTCAAAAAATGAAAATAGCCACATAAAAACTTTCATATATTTTATTAAAAAAAGAATTAATTTATAGCTTATTGCATTTCAAATGTCTAATAGTTGTAAATTCATATTAAGTGCACAATTTCTTCATTTTATTGAAAGATCATAGTTACAAACTATAGATGCTTTTAAAGGTTTATCCTAATTGAAAATGAATTTCGAAAATTCCTGAAAATTATATCTTTGAATCTCATAAAATATTTTCTATTATTTGAATTAATGTTGCTGTTATATATATTGCCTTAATGATATATATATTGATGTCTTATATATTACCTTAAAGTAAAGCAATTTTCATCAGCTTCTTCTATACAATCTGCTTCAACTTCTTCGTCTACAATCTCTTCTAAAATACAAAAAAAATTGTTCAGAAATATGAAATTTAATAATACAATATCGTTTAAATTGATATAGCTGTGATACTTAGAACAATGGAAAAAAGATCTAGAAACTACAAATCAATAGATAGCTTAATATCTTTTAATATTTCTTTTTCGTGCCTTAATGACACATTTCGATTTTTAAAGAACAAAATTAGAGTTTCCAAGCATTCTTTATAAAACCTGTGCTTGACGAGTTGAACTAAATCAATTATGATTAGACATAACACACATTGAGACAGAAATTGATCGCTTACCTAAGATGGTTCCTGCTTTTCCAGCAGGTGGCCAAGTGGCACAAAGATTCTCATTCTGGGCTTCTCTGCTTTCTACACTCAGAGTTTTGGCCTTCGACAAACATGGTGGTCTTGCAAAAGTTAGAGTAGTTGCCTTAGATTCAAGAACATTTCTCTGGTGTCCAAACAAGGAATTTTTGTTTCCAGCCAACCAACTCGCTTCGTTAAGCTTCATTGATGGCTTAGGCGAAACCGTAACATGTTTGGGATATTCATTCAATGTTTTGTGCTCCAAAGGCTTTTTCACTGTCACAGAGGGACTACAATTTGCTATTATCGAAGATTTTATCACATCTCTCTCCCTGTGGTACAAAAAGAACAGATAATTTAATATGATATTTTTATGGGATTGTTAAATTTAATAACTTAATTAATGCAAAGGAAATTAAGAACAGAAGTCTAAAACTATTATTATTGATCTTTCATATGCTTTAAAATAAAAATTTAGTTAATTACACACATGTGTCAATTAAATATACAATGAATAGTAAATTTAATTCAATCAATCATCAATTAATCAATGCATTTTGTACAGGTTTAGTTTAGTCTAGTTACATTAATGTCCCATTTTAAAGCAACACTAGGACTATTTTGAGGCGGAACTCGTGATTATGAACAGAGGTCACATGACGAGGACGAATCTTGAGCTGGTACACCCTCTCCAAGCTTCCATATTAAGCCAGGGCAGCGGGAGGACGTTTGGCCCCGGCGGATTTAATGTGCATCAAATCCGCTTACACGACTCTTCGTCGATAGAATCTGGTCCCGAGCCTGAAACATTCCGAAGCCCAGACCTTACCATCAGGCCAATGTGGCCCTCATTTACATAGGAAAAATAAATAATGCCTCCATTATAGAATCATTATAGCGTAGAAATTTTAGTAATAGAAACTAGTCTAGTGTAATTTAATTGTATGAACTTTTAGTGATTTAAAAGCTTTCGTTATCTAACGCAATATTAGATCAATAAAAACAGTAATAAGATCAGAAAAATATACTCGCCATTTTATGGATGCCTGCTTAACCAATTTGTCCCTCCTCGAGCGGACGCTTTCTATGTCCGGTGTGCTCGCCGGTGACATGAATGAACTCCCGCTGTATGACGAAACACTGCTACGGGGTGACATGATATCACTGCCACCTTCGTTGGCTTGCTGTTTGTAGACCACACGTGTCTTGAATTGCTGATTATTGATATGAGCTTCGCGATTTGTCCGCAAAAGATACTGCTGTTGCTGATATTGGCTGTAATAGCCCGGAGGAACAACCTGCCTAAATACGAAAGAAGAAGAAAATTATTTGATGCATGGAAATAGAACTTAATTAGAAAAAATAGGCTGAAATGACAATTAATTGAGTGCTGGTTGGGAATTGATTGCGTTAGTTGGTTAAACTTACCTAGTGAACACATTACAAAATTAGTAATGTCATGTTGTTCTCATAGAGTTTGCCTAAACATTTCTTTCAGATTTTGTAATGTCATAGATTTTTCTGATGTGAAATTTTAAAAATTAAAGTAAGAGGAAATAGGAAATATCAAAAAGGGATTTTAAGGTGATAATAAGTAGAATAAATGCTTTTTTCGAGTCACTGAGTGATAAGCCGTAAGATCTCTTTCAACCGACCTTGAAGATATCAAATTGTTTGTAACCATTTTTGCAATAAGTATAGCCATCACGCATTGAGTGATATTATAGGACAAGCGAGTGAATTTACAAAGTAGAGCAGGAAAATAAGTTCTTGAGAGAAATAAAATTCTAATAATTTAAAGGTATCGAATTTATATCATTTCGTATGCAGAATAAAAATAATTCGAAGAGATTCAACAAAATAATTATTTTAAAAATATAATCATATTTTATTTATTTTCATTGATCATTATTATCCATAATCGGGAATAATAAATATTCGCTGATGTTAATCTTTTTGTGAGCACAGAATACTTTAAATTATTATTTGTTTTACTGCTGTTATTTTTAACAGCATTTATGTTGAATTTTGAAAAGATATTTTTTATGAAGCCTAAAATTCCATATAAATATTTGCTGTTTTAATCTTGATCAAAATAATAGGGCTTATTTTTTTATTAGTTGTTAATTCGTTTTAATTTTATTCTGAAATGTATGAAAGTAAATACTCGATGTGTTGCCTTGTTTATTGTTTTTGAGTAAACTATTAATTATTGTTTTTTTTTCACTTTTCAAAATTATAAAGAAATAAATATGAACTTTAATTATCCTCAGATACATATAAATCATGCAAGGCAGTTTAATTGTCTGTGTTGTTAGAGCGATAATCTACTTTGTCAAACATTTTGCTTAATTCTAATTAAGACCAGTACGTTCTTCTCATTTGACAATGTTTCAAAATTTTAAAGTAAAAAAAACTCGTACCGGCATGAACGATATCTATATCTATACTTATAATAAAGCTCAATGTGTGTGTGTGTGTGTGTGTTGGCGCTCTACAGGCCAGACCATTCAACCTACAGCTACCAAATTTGGCACGTGTATACCTTGGAAGCCGGGAATGTGCACCTGGGGGTTATTTTTTCGAATTTTTAATTAGAATTTTATTTATTTAAAAATTAAGCAAAATTTTGAAGTGTTTCTACTATAACTTCCGAAAATATTACCGCACAAAAAAGATTTTTACATGAAGTTAAAGATCAAAAATTTATCTTTTAAATGATACTAATGTTTTAATCTTAACATTAAATTTCTATTTTTAATGAATTTTTAAATAAATATTTTAACTATGTTTTTCAATAATTTTTTTCGTCAAAAATAAAAATGAGGATTAAGCACGTTTCGCATTCAGGAGAAAAAAATAGCTTTTTTCAAAGTGTTGCCATCACATTGATTAAAGCTCTAACTGAAAATAAATTAAATCTTTTTTGAAATGAAATCTGCAAAAATATAATTTTCGTCACGTGTCTGTAGGAAATGAAACAAATATGAAATATTATTTTTTCTAAAAAATAAATTCAAGAAAAATTCTTTTATGATCTTTTACACTCTATATATTATTAATCCAATAAATAAGTTTTATTGTAAGGCAAGTTTAGTTTAATATGAACAGGATATCCATTCAAATCATGGCCACACACATCTAATTTGTAAACCTTTAGTAAGACAAAGATCTGTTACGACATAAATCGTAAATATTTTATTTAAAAGTAGCAAACGATTATTTTAATAATTATAAATTTTATTTTGTAAATAGTTGTGAAATTCAGATTGGCAACAGTGATATTTTTGGAACTTTTATTTTGCTGTTTAAAAACGATGCTAGAATTTTGAATGAAAATAAGTCGTAAATTTGATAATATTATCTATAATGTAATAAGATTTAGTTTCATAATAAGTTTGCCTGCATTCTATTTTTGTTGACGCACGAACACAACAGATTTCCTAAAATGGTTTAAATAGAAAAATGATTATATTTTATGTAACTTAATTCAATAAATGCTCTAATAAATAACGAATTTTTGATTTTACATAAAGCTTCTGCTGTCGAAATCACGAATAACAAAATGGTCTTGAAACACTAATATTTTAAATAAAAAGAGTTAATTTCCATTCAACTAAATCAATCACTTAAACTGACTGATTTATGAAAATTTGAATATCACTATTCAATAAAAAAAAGGATAATTTTAGATTTTCCATCGATCGTTTCAAAAAAAAAATACGCCAATCAGCGCGCAGATTTCTAAGAATAATTGGCCTAAGATTATGAAAATGTTGGGTTTTTCTAGATTTTTAACATTCGAAACTTCATAAATAAGTCTTAGTTGATCGTGGAAAATAGAAACATTCATTCATTTATTTAAAATTTGGTGTGTCCAGAATATTTCTCTGAATATGATACCTTACTGCATTAAATTTAGATTTCATAATTTTTGAAATATATTTATAGGCTGGAACAAAATATTATTATTGATTTCATTTCAATCCTTTTGAAAGCAAAACTAAAAACTGAATTTTATGCTAAATCTGAGAAATTTTTGTTGAATTATTCTTTGAGATATTACATAAATTATCAAAAATATTTTGTAGTTCACATAAGACTTAAATACCGAGATATTCTGTTTGCAATACTCATATTCAATAATAATAGTAATATATAAATAGCAATAAAGATGATAAATAAAATAAAACGCTTGGTTTTATTAAAAAATATCTTTATATTAATTGCAATTTCATCATTTTCACTTTAAATTAAAGTTGACGTTTTACCGGAAATGACAACAAATTAGCAAAATATATAGAGTAAATTGAACGAAACGATCTAAACAACAGTATAAGTTTGGTATGACTACCAAAATTTGAAGATTAAAATTGTTTTGTTTGAGAATCTATTAAGAGACCAGTTACTTAAAATATTTAATTGAAAATTGTAGCGAGCGGTAATATTGGCGAACCGGCTGGTAATAAATAAATAACTTAAAATACTTAATAATAATACTTAATAATACTTACTTAATACTTAATAATAAATACTTAAAATATTTAATTGAAAATTGCAGTCAGTGGTAATACTAGCGAACCGGCTGGTCGCCAAAGGCGGCTAGTAATAAAATATAACAATAAAAAGGAAGAATAAAATTAACTTTTAAGTATTATTTTTATTTAAATTTAAGCATTAATTAAGATTCTGTACTTATTTAATTAACATGGTCATTATTTACCATTTTTAATCGTCTTTAGGAGAAATTTCAAAAATTTTATTTTGCTTGCTCAGAATCTAAAAACAAATGTTTTCGGTACACATTAGTATTAGCATTTTGTTCAATTGTAGTGACACTGGAAAACTTAAAAACAGATTATGCTGCAGAAATGTTGTGAATTTATTATGCTAAGTTATTTATTTACTTGCTACCTTCATTTTAGATCCAATCTAGATAATTGTAGAAACAGAATTCAAGATTTTCTTGATACCTATTTAATGTTTAGTAACTGTTTGTGTGAAAAAAGAAATAAAGTGTAATAAATGTAGAATTAAAAAAAAATCTGAAAAATCTCTGTATTCGAGCTTGTTTAATTTATATTCACGTCTTCAAATTTCGTTTAACTAGCATTTGGTGTTAATTAAAGGCATTTTTTTTACTTCTTTAAATATTATTGATAATGTTTGAAATTCATGAAAAAAAATGAAACAATGATTCTTCCTCTATGCTGCACGTTCACCCAAATAACTTACTTCTGGTAGTTCTTGATGAGCGTCTTCAGCTTCTTCTTGGTCTGTTTGTCTTCTATATGCAAGCCAAACTTTCCCTTGATGTGCTTCTCTGCCGAGGTCTTGCCCATCATCTCCCTAGTTCTCTTCCTGTGTGAGAGCCACTGGACTATTTTCAAAAGCCCCGCCATGGCGACACTCGGACTAGGATGGCGCAACTCATTCTGGTAGGCCTCCTCTGCATCACATGAGGATGGAGAATCTGTGTGGCGACGCTGCCTGCTCAGCCAATATTCGCGGGGACTCGCTGGAGATAGGTAACCTTCGCATTCAGCTTCAAAAAATAAATAAATAAATAATATATATATAAACCATGATACTAATAATGAAACCAGTTCATGCACACGCGATGCTGGCCAAATGGGCCAACGTCAATTTTAATTTCGGATCACATTGCGCTTCATGAAGAAAAAAAAAGAATATGGCGTCACAATATAGTGTAAGACAATGTTTTTTTGTTTGTTTTTTTCATGTTAGATGACATAAGCAGTCGCTGTTGTCAAGGTAACGTAATATCATTTAAATTATCTTTATGCAGAAAAGGGAAATAGCTGTCATGCGTTTTTTAATAATTTTAACTCTAAAAAAGCTATCTAGCTGTCATGCTATTAATAACAAATAGTTGTTTTCTCAGATTAAAGTTTATAGATTTTGTTACTCGACGCTTAATTAATATGCTTTAAATAATCATACGAATGATATATAACTAAATCATACAATTGATTTTTTTTTGTATACTATGCATTTTAGTTAAATTAATTTTTGCTTCTTCTAAATCAAAAATATACCTCTTTTCGAAATACTTTAGATAAAAAAAAATAATAAATAAGATGGAATAAGGTTATATCTGATGTTTAAATAACAGATTTGTTCTTTCATGATTTATAATTAAATCGATCCGTAAGTTAAATTCCAGTATATAGAAAAAGAAAATAATATGAGAGTTTTCAAGTTTACATACTCGTTTCCTGCAAAATTAATTATTAAATGAAATATGATAAAAAATACATGACAATTTCATTCAAAATATTTGTCAACTAGATAGTAAAGGAAATAAATTGTTTGTATTTCCATCCAGCTACACTCAAAATTTACAGATTTTCTTTTTCTTAAAAATCAAAAAAAAAGATTAAATCAACCAGGAATGTCTATTCTCTGTGATTTGCAATAGTTTAAGTAAAGAGTGAAAACAATAATATTTTATGCAAGAATATTAATTGACTTTTGTTTTGTAAATGGCTAGCTGGCCAGTGTTTTTCCATTTCAAACACGGCCTCTGAGCTGACGAAAAATATATATATATATATATTTCGGAAGTTAATTTCGAAGAAGGAAATCACTTTCGATAGTTATAAAATCACATTTCCGCAAAAGTTAATTTATTCTTGTATTTTTTTTCTTTCCGGGGACATTTTGGTTTACTACAAATTAAATCATTCTTTATAATCATATTTTCATGCAGAGTAAACAGGGGAAAAAATAGGCTACTTATGTGAAAGAGTTTGTCTGAAATATGCATTCTGTTTATAATAGTTTAGGAAATTTCTTCTAAATAGTAGTTTAGTAGAGTGTTTTCTTACGGAATTAATTAATTTGTTTAATTGCAGTAGGAAACAGGGAGAAAAGATTGTCTGTTAATTGCCATTAATAAAATTGTTTGACATGCAAAAGTCGATCTCAGCCTTAAGATAATTTTTATATTTCCGAAAACGACTTTTTCTTGTTTGAGTGGAGATGAAAGGGGTCTAATTTTAATTATATATTACTAGCCGCCTTTGGCAACCAGCCGGTTCGCCAGTATTGCCGCTCGCTACAATTTTCAATTAAATATTTTAAGTAACTGGTCTCTTAATAGATTCTCAAACAAAACATTTTTAATCTTCAAATTTTGATATTCATACCACACTTATACTGTTGTTTAGATCGTTTCATTCAATTTATTATATATATTTTGCTAATTTGTTGTCATTTCCGGTAAAACTTCAACTTTAATTTAAAGTGGAAATGATGAAATTGCAATTAATATAAAGATATTTTTAATAAAACCAATTGTTTTATTTTATTTATCATCTTTATTGTTATTTATTTATAATTATTATTATTAAATATGAGTATTGAAAACAGAATTGCTCGGTATTTAAGTCTTATGTGAACTACAAAATATTTTTCATAATTTATGTAATATCTCAAAGAATAATTCAATTAAAATTTCTCAGATTCAGTATAAAATTCAGTTTTTAGTTTTGCTTTCAAAAGGATTGAAATGAAATCAATAATATTTTGTTCCGGCCTATAAATATATTTCAAAAATTATGAAGTCTAAATTTAATGCAGTAAGATATCATATTCTGAGAAATATTCTGGACACACCAAATTTTAAATAAATGAATGAATGTTTCTATTTTCCACGATCAACTAAGACTTATTTATGAAGTTTTGAATGTTAAAAATTTAGAAATACTCAACGTTTTCATAATCTTAGACCAATTAATCTTGAGAAACCTGCGCGCTGAGTGGCGTATTTTCTTTGAAACGATCGATGGAAAATCTAAAATTATCCTTTTTTTATTGAATAGTGATATTCAAATTTTCATTAATCAGCCAGTTTAAGTGATTGATTATGTAAAATCAAAAATTCGTTATTTATTAGAGCATTTATTAGAATCAAGTTACATAAAATATAATCATTTTCCATTTAGACCATTTTAGCATATCTGTGTCTTAATAAAGGTTTACAAATTAGCTGTGGGGCCCTGATTTGAATGGATATCCCGTTCATATTAAACAAAACTTGCCTTAAAATAAAGCTGATTTATTGTATTAATAATATAGAGAGTGTAAAAGATCATAAAATAATTTTTCTTGAATTTATTTTTTAGAAAAAATAATATATCATATTTGTTTCATTTCCTACAGACACGTGCCGAAAATTATATTTTTGCAGATTTCATTTCCACAAAGATTTAATTTATTTTTAATTGGAGCTTTAATCATTATGATGGCAACACTTTGAAAAAAGCTAATTTTTTCCCATGAATGCGAAACGTGCTGGTGCAGCTTAAATTTTATTTTTATTTTGTACGAAAAAAAATTGTTGGAAAAATATAGTTAAAATATTTATTTAAAAATTCATTAAAAATAGAAATTTAATTTTAAGGTTAGAACATTGGTATCATTTAAAAGATAAATGTTTGATCGTTAACTTCATGTAAAATTCTTTTTTGTGCGGTAATATTTTCGGAAGTTATAGCAGAAACACGCCAAAATTTCGCTTAATTTTTAAATAAACAAAATTCTACTTAAAAATTCGAAAAAATAACCCCCAGGTGCACATTCCCGGCCTCCAAGGTATACACGTGCCAAATATGGTAGCTGTAAGTTGAATGGTCTGGCCTGTAGAGCGCCAACACACACACACACACATTGAGCTTTATTATAAGTATAGATATAGATATAGATATAGATTTATTTTCAATGACTTTTTTACTGAAAGGAACTTTTACAAGAGTTACTTTTTAAGGGCTTCTAATGCACAAAAATGATGTTGTGCAATATTTTTTAATTTTGTTTTTAAGTAAATTCCTAGCAATGTTTAAAATGTACTGTAATATTACTAGTTTAAAAAAATTTTAATAATCATCTTCAAATTCATAAATTATATGTTTTAATGGAAATGGATCGAAAAAAATCAATTCACAATTATTATCAATAAATGATAATCGATAATAAATTATTAATGAATTCATGTTAAAAAAATTAAAGTTGAAATAAATTATTCTTAATATATAATTTGTGTCATTTACCTGTTTTCATAATTGGAAATCCTATTGGTATATCTGGTACACTCGACTTACAATTCTGGTTCGCGTGGAACAAACAATGCTTGTGAGTTAACTCTCTGAAAAAGAATTCAGATATGATTTTTCAATAAAACATTCCTTTAAATTTTCATTCATAAAGTATAAATCTTGCATCTGAATACAATTATGCATTTATATGTCTGCCTATTGCCAATATTTGTAAATGATACTTATTTCAGTTGTAGGATATTATGGAATTTTCACTTTTGATTATACAATAAACGCAAATGATGGACGAATTTTCATTAATAAAATTCAAAAATGAAACTAAAAGCTCGAATAATATGTGTTATAATTATTACTTATAGTATAAGAATGTTATTCTGTAATGTGCAATCATTTTACATGTTCTTTATATTCTACGTAGAAGTTGTTGAAATAAAAAATACAAATAAAAAGCTGAAGAATTTCGTCTCATACAAATTTTAGATTATTAAAATAAAGATAAATATTAACATTAATAGTTTCCCTTAAATATAAAACTCAGAAAAGAAAAGTAATTTTTTTTAATTCACAAGAATGATATTCCACGAAAACATACAGAATTCCTTGCAACATTGAGCTATTACTGAATATAATCATTTATCAAATAAATAAAATTTTAATGGATAAAAACAAATTCTTATTGTTAGAATTTCTCGTCTATGGGAAAATATAAATTTATAAATATTTAAGAAATTAAAATCAGTTTAATTAACTCATTTTAAATATTTTATCATTAAAATTTTAGAAACGTTTGTTCTAATTCAAAAGTATGTTATGAATACTTTCATATTTAATTGAATTATAAATATTTTTATTTTCAGTTCGATTATTTTAAAAATAAACCCCTATAATATGTATATAAACTTTAATAGTACTATTTCATAGGAAGAATAAAATAGATATATGGTCATTAACAATTTTCAAAAACAAGTGAAATTTAAATCTTTTCAATTTCATTTTCTTTTTCTACATTTTCAGTGTCATTAATCACATTCATAAAAGTATTTCTTTAGAGGTGTTTTTGGTAATGTTATAGGACTGTAAAGATGTTCTGGCATATTATATAAGCTACAAATCTGAATTATTGTATTAATTTAATGTGTGCATTAATTCGTGTGTGATTAATTTTCCTCTAAAAATATATATTAAATATAATCAAAGTATTTACATACGAAATCCCTTAAAACATTATTGGAGAAAGACTCCTAAATTAAGGAATTACAATAAAAAAACAAATCTTAGACAAAATGGGGCGTAATAGAGGTCATTTTTAATTCATGCATTCAAAATAATAGGTTCAAAAAATCCGAAAACGATCTGCTGTTGACAAGTAATACTAAATTTTGAAACCAGGCCTTTAATTTATAAATATTCATCGAACTATTTCTTCGTTCCAAAAGCTAGACCAATAATAATATTTGATTTCTAAAAAATCATTTGCAGGATGTATTTTAGTTATAGCGTATGAGCCTGTAGCGTGCTCCTAAATGATCCTATTAGAGCTCTTTCAAATCAAAGATTATTGTTCTCATGATAAAAATCTCCAAAGGCAAGAGTCAAATAGTAAATATATTGTCTATCAAAAAAATATTTCGTTCCTATTCAATAGCGTATGTTGTTTCAATATTTATACGTTATTTGTTTTTTAAAAAATTATAACTGTTTTCAGACTAGCCGCTGTGTTAGCTTTGATACAACCCTTAGATAGCAATATGTGACTCCCAATCACGAGAAAGTTTCATTATCCTATTTTGCTGTTTTAGCCTATTAGTGTTCTGTACCTTAATCTTTAAAAAGTAATTTATTAATTACTTGGTTGTTAGTAAAGACATATTTTTCTTTACTTTCGTTTTTTAAGAATATTATTTTACGATTAGTACCTTATCTTTTACCATCCAATATTTTAGATATAATTATAATTACATAAAGCAGGATATTTAAATGCCATCACACTGTAAGACTGGATAATTCATCTTTCGAAACTAAATATTGTCATTCGAATTAATCTAATCATTATCTAATCAGTACAGATATTTAAAATAAACAATGTATAGTGTTAATTGTATCACTATCTATGTATAATACATAAATAAATGTTATTTGTTGTCTTAAGTTATCTTTTAACTCGTGTTTTCTTCCTTAAAATGAAACATCAGGCATAGACTCTGGTATCTTGATTGTGGCTTTCAGCTCACAGAATTTTACGGTTTGTAAATATTATTGTCTATGTAATACATCTGTATAATATTGATGAAAATAATCAGTTACCTTAGATTAAATAAACAGTTTAAACTGAAAAAAAACAATTATTAATTATGCATCTGTTCTTCGTTATAAGCATTTAAATTCAGTTTTTATACTTAAATCAATATGAATCGTTTCTGAAATAATTCATACGAAATTGCAATAATAGAGCAAGACCACCAAAAAAACTGCTCAACGGAAAACTGACGAAAAGTCATGAGAAAATAATAAAGTGAGTTCATAATTTTATTCTATAATATATAATGTTTTAATTATGTTTTCGTGTGTGTGTGTGTGGTCTGCAGTTAACCATTTTAATAGGAAGTGACAAATATGATTCAAATAAACTTAGGAGTGTGGTAAAGATAAAAATATGCACTTATTTTTAATTTTAATTAAAATTTTAAATAATGTAAACGTCCTTGTTGGTGTTTATCTGCAATAATTTCCAAAATATCATATCTCAATTTTTATTTTTATTTTTTTTAAATTCAAAAATTTTTTCTTTCAGTTATATTAATTTAGTTAACACGAGAATTTTTAAGAACTTTGGCATTTTTTTAAAATATTCTTTTTCATATATTTTTAACAATACATTATAAAATTGCAGCGAAATTTGAACCAATTTTATTCTTATACCAAATGTTTATTCGCGTGCTTTTCTTCCATTGTTGAAAATTCTATTTATTATATACAAATGTTTTTTTTTTTTTGCATGAAGAATTCGAAAAAGAAACTAAATTAATGTGGCGACAACCGTAAAATTAGAAGACAGATTACTTGGATAATTACACTTTTAAAGCCACAATGCATAATGATATTTGTCTCCATTAGAAAGGTTCATGTGCACAATAAACAGAACAAGTGTAAGACTTAGTTATCACAGTTTTAATATCTATTTTAATTTAATGCTTAACAATTCTTTTCTGGTGGAATTATCAATATCATGTTATGTATTAGAGATTCCATTGAGAATAAACACCATCAATATTCCGAAAGAACCAGTTTGTTTCCCAATGTTTATAATTAGTTAGCGCCCAATGCTTTTTAATTGAACATTTTTTCCAAATAAATAGAGCCAAGAAAAAAATGGAAAATTAATTTGCAAAATTAATAGATAAATAGTATTCCTGGCTATTTTTATCGATAATAAATAGATAAAATATGAATTTATCTATTTGATAGATACTCTTTAATACTGTTAATAAGTTAAAGGTGTTAGATACAGCCTTACAGTTTGACTTACCCACATAATTTGCAGCGATAGATTGAAAAATAAACCATTTTTTGGCACTTAACACAGCGACGTGGACCGGAAAGAGTTCGGGTCAACCTAGAAGAAAAACATAATTTTAATGCATTAATAGTTTTGTATAAATAAAAAATATTTTTTGAATTATTTTCTTCATAAATATAAATTCATCATTTTCTTTAGGTCTGCATTTCTCCTGTATTAAAATTTTTTTATCTTTATTAATTTTAATCCACAGATTAAAATTAATACAAAATAAAAGCAATTGAGTATTACATTCTTTAACATTTTATAACCCTTTTTCAAATATCTGCCAATCATTGCTCGTGTTCTTCACTATTTTAAAATGCATTTTCCTGAATCAATATATTGAACACAGAAATGATAAAGTATGCATTTTTATTAAATTTAACATTGATAATTAATATATATTGTTATTAATTCTGCTATTATTTATTTATTTTGTCTGAAAGCATTTTCTACTAATTTTAATTTTTCTAATTGAAAAAATAAAGTGTTATAGCATCGAAATGATTAAAACTGAAAGTATTTATTTCCATCATAATTTTAGCATCAATTACTCCAAATATCTTTGAAAATATAAGATTCATATCCATTTGATGAACTATAAATAATAATAAAAAATATTAAATTTTAAGAAATGTATGCAGTTAACATTAAATACTTCCTTACAGCATCTTCATAATTTCTCCTTTCTGTATCTTGAAAAAGGAGGTAAAATAATGAAAAAGACTAGACAAAAACAGATCTCTGCAAATAATCTGAATCCATGACTGACGCATATTTCCACAATTATCTTTTCACATCAATCTGGAAGTCTAAAGCTGAAAATACGCAACGCGCATTAATGCAAAAAAAGTTCGTAAATTCCCAACAATTCTGCATTTAAATATTTTTTTAATGAATTACAAAATCATGCAGAAGAAAAAATACAAATAATTTGAATTACCTTCGATGCAAATGCAACTTTTCCATCAAAACTTACTCGTTCTTAATTCTGAATAGAAATATATTTAATTCAGTTAAGCTTTTAACACAATTTTAAATCAAAAATGGAGATGTCACATATGCAACTCTGCGCTCTCGGTTGACACCAGCACCCTTTGCATACTCCTCAATCTACACAGCGACAGTGACATCCCGAATGCGTCTTCTCCATATCACTCATACGTCATAAGAAAATCCGCAATCGCCAAAACAATACCTTTTCATTTGGTTAGATCGACCACAACCAATCGTGTGAGGTCGATCGAAGATCTATTTACGGATCCGGGGAACTATATAAAGACTCCAAGCCCCACAAAAATAGCCCCTGCAAGTTGCCTCCAGCTGATAAACCTCGCTGACGTGGGGCTCCGGTCCAGCTGAGGTGCGATCGAATAGCTACTAATGACCTTCTCGGTCAAGATCAGTCGTCCGGGCGCGCCTTCTATTTCCGTGCTTTCTTTCCATAAATAGAACGAAAGTCAAAAGTCCCTCCTCCCCTGCACTGAGGACATAGATTGCATGTCATTCTCTTCTTTATATTGTACATGAAAAGAAGCCCCATATGGTTCTTTGATGCGATGTCTTTTGTGTCTGTGAAGTTTGTTATAGTTGCCTATTGTGTAAAAAGGCTTTGGGAGGAATTATTGGCATTGTTGTTTTGTTTATGTAATAATCGGATCGTTGAGAAAGTCCAAGAAAAAGAATTGCTATCGTCATTGGTGACTACGCTAGCAGTTGAAGAATATACAAGGAGATCAAGACTGTTATTTTAAGACTGTTATTCTCTTTGTACCATTCGTTTATTTTTCTTTGGTAAATGTTTTTTTTAAATTCTATTAAATTAAAAAAAAACTATAAGATGCATTCTTATACTTGAAAAAAATTAAAATGTATTCTCGATTTAAAAAATAAATACCTCGAAAATATTTAACAGAATATAGTGTGAGGAGGGAATAGAAAATCCTACTTATCCAACATCCAAAAGAATGCGTTGTTGGAAGACTTTTTAATAATATTAGTCCCGCACAGTTAGAGTACAGAATGGCTTAGCCGAATAAAAAAGTTAGTTATTAAAAATTTTCTAAAAGTTTTAAAATAGTTTTCTTTAAAAAAGTAATTACTGAAATAATGTTCGATGGCACTTTTATGAAATCTGAACAACATTAGAAATTTGTATGCAGCCAATTATAATATTTAGTGCAATCAGTAGAGCATCAGTATTCAGTACTATCAGTATCTTCATTCATTGTTTGAATTTTAGAATCCATTTCATTAACAAAAACTCCCTTTCTAATCAAGGAAAAGGTTTAAAAAAGCAGTATTCAAATCAAATTATAAAACATTAAAAAATTTGATATTAAGGCCAAAGAAAGTTTAATTAAATAATATTATAAAATTTGATCGTTCTCTTGCTTAGTATATTATCAACATACAAACAAGTTACTTTAGTTTTTATTGAAACAATTATTGCATATTTTAAGTAAATCAAAAAGTTATACCATATGTCAAAATCGAAAAATAGGGTATTTAATTTTGTTATATTTGAGAAACTCTGAAAAATGGGAACGTGAAAATGAACGTAAATTTTTACTACATGAAGTATTTAATTTTTATTTATTATATTTCCTTTATAAAAGTATACTTTGTAATTTTTCAAAACAAATTCAATTAAAACAACAAATAATGGTTCCAAAAAATTTTATAAATATAATTTTGTTTAAAGCTCTCTCAACAAGTAGCAATTTTTTAAAGCTAACTTAACAAAATTAGATTAGAATTAGAAAAGGAGAGTAAAATAAAAAGTAAATAAGCAGAATTTTTTTTTACTAGTCCGAAGAATTTAACATGCTTTGTTAACATTTAATTTTGTTTCCACAGTTTTTAAAGGCAACCTTTTTCCAATTCAAACTTTCTTGGAAATTTTTCTCTTTTGCACTTTTTTGAGCCCCTGTCTTGAAACTATGAACAATTCCTCTAAGCGCCGATTTTTGGTAATCATCCAAAATTTCTAAAGTAAATTATTCCACTTTGTTAAATCAATTAGTTTTAAAATTTTATAATAATACATTTTTAGTAAAGATTTTCCATAAACATTTTTTATTTTCATTAATTTATTCACTATACTAATTCTCTAGGGAGTAATCTAAAGGCCACGAAACAAATGGAAATTAATTTTAAAAGGAACGCGAAATACATCTATGTAATCTGAGATTTCGCCCACCTTTGACAGAAGATTAATAAGATTTTCTGACGTCCTATATAAGATATAATACTTGACTTTTGCTATGTATTTCTTAAATGATTTCTAAAAAGGGGAATTTCTAAAAATGGAATTTTTCTAATAGCAATTAATGCAATATTGAATGTGATTTTTTTAATTTATTGCAGCAAAGGAATGATTCATTTAAAGCTCTTAATTTAGAATTGCTTTATAAATGTTATAATTCTGTTTGATCCAGATGTTCTGTGACAATGGAATAATTTAAAAAAATTTACTTATTATTGGTACATAACTGATTAAATTCTTAATTAAACTTAAAATGACAATATCTTGTACATAAGACTAAAATAATTATTTTGCTTGAAAAATATTTCTCACCGTAAAACATGAATTCTGTGGATGAATACTAATATTCATAGAAAAAATGTTTATGAACTATTATTATTTATTTAAACATGATAATATTTTCATAACGGAGAAGCGACAGATACAACATGCATGATTAAAAATTGCGCAAAACGCTATACAAAGTAAATCAATCGATCTAGAGCAATCAAATTTCACCGGCAATAATTTGAGTAGTAAATGATCACTAAAAAGAAGTTTTCAAATATTTAATTAGATTTTTAATTAAAAATGAATGAAAATTTCAACTGTTTTCCTCTACAACTTCAAAAAATATGTTTTCACAAAAATCATTGTTGATAAATTATCAAAAAAATTTAGCAATATTTCAAGATAATATATTTTATTGTTTAAGTTACTGCAATTATAGACACGTACGATTTTAAACTGATATACTCATTAATACTCTTAATCATATAGTTTAATCAAAAAATCAAGAAAATCAAGAAATCGCTTAATCAAGAAAAAAAATTAAAATAAAATAATAGAATAGAAGTTTGGAAGAAAGTTTGAATTTTCATCACATTTTTTCATATATGAAGTTACAATTGTAGGAGAAAAACTGTGCCCGTTTTGCCTAAAAGTTTTTCACAACTTCATTTTTTTTTTTTTTTTTTTGCTTAAATACTTTTAATATAAAGGTAAAATATTACCCAAAATTTTCTCACGAAAATATTTTTGAGCAATACTTCTTATTTTTGATACCAGCTGAGTAAAGGGTAGAAAATATCAAAATTAAAGTTTTGTAAACTATATATAAAAGTAAGGAATGCGTTTTGGCTTTCTAATTATAAAATTCTAAATTTAAGTAGTTTCATTAGTAACTTTGTACCAGTAACTCAAACACTGCTCAACTAAAAAAAATACAACACGCTTAAAGGATGAAAAAAATTATTAATTTCTTTTTATCCTTTAAGTGTTAATTAATTCAGTAACAACATGGGGTCCCAAACGACGTTTAAGGGGTGAAAATCGCAAAAATATAAGGTGTCGAAAACTGTAAAAAATTAATAAAAAAATAACAAATGATGTTTCAAATATAAATTTTTTTAAGTGAAAACATATTTTTAAAAGTTTCTTTTCATGCTGGTAAAATGCGGATTTGATGATTTAGTAGGTCGTAAATTACTGAAAACGAAAAAGGACTTTAGAACCCATATTTGCAAAAATATTAAAACTTAAAGAATAATAAAATCTTGAAAAATGTAAGAAATTTTATATTCTATAATTTGATATATGTGTATAGTGTGAAAACAGGGGAGTTTTAAAGATATTCAAGAAAAACTAAAGTGGGAGCCAGAAAACATCGCTGCAACATCCATACCGATGTTCGCAGAGAGCGTTGTCAATTCGAAAGACAAATTCAGAGCAAGGATAATAGGCGTTAAGTAGATGAAAAATTACCAGAAACATAGGGTCTCAGGTAACGTGTATTCAGTGAAAATCGCAAAAGCAGATGTCGAAAAGACAATGAGTCTGGCGAGGAGAATGATCCTACGAATGCGAGGATTAGGAACAAGGTAGTCGAGAAGAAGCCTTCTCGTATGTAAATTTTTCATGCGCTCGAAAAAAATGAAAACAACTAATAAGTATTCTTTATTGAGCATTGCATAATTGATGGTCGTTTAACTTCATTCGCAAACAACAAGTCAGATTTCACGAATGCAACTTAAATGCGCTGGTACCCCATCATGCATTAACCAAATGTTCTGGCGTACAATTGTCGGTGTTCCCTGAAGTAAATCCAGAGGAATGTGCTAGAAGAAAACAAAGTACTTTGTGCAGCTCAGGCGTTCGAGCAGAAAATACGGTCCAAATAGATTACTCTGACTAGATGTTAATATCAAACTTGTGTTAAACATTCGACGAGATATTGATGGGATTTTTGAATGACTAAATATTCGAACTGTGCTTGTTGAAGACGCCTTCTCTCACAAAGCTGGCTTCATCTGGGAATAAAACTCTAACACAAAAGTGTGAATCTTCTTGTGTGGCATCAAGTATCCAGCATGCAAACTCCACCCGATTTGCGATTTTCATTGAAAAACGTTACCTGCGACTCTATGTTTTCTGATAATTTTTCATCTACTTAACGCCTATTGTCCTTACTCTGAATTTGTCTTTCGGATTTGGCAACGCTCTTTGCGAACATCGGTATTGATGTTGCAGCGATGTTTTCTGGTTCCCATTTTAGTTTTCCTTGAATATCTTTAAAACTCCCATGTTTTCACACTACGCACTTATATCAAATTATAGAATATAAAATTCCTTACATTTTCAAGATTTTATTTTTCTTCAAGTTTTAATATTTTTGCAAATATGGGTTCTAAAGTACTTTTTCGTATTCAGTAATTTACGATCCCTTAAATTATGAAATCCGCATGTTACCAAAATAAAAAGAAACTTTTAAGAATGTGCTTTCACTTTAAAAAATTCATAGTTGAAACAGCATTTGTAATTTTTTATTTTTTACTGTTTCCAACAATTTTCCGACTTCATATATTTTTGTTATTTTCACCTAAAAAACGTCGTTTGGGACACCACGTTTTATGTTGATTCTTTATTCTCTTGATGCCTAATATCACCCCTCTGAATTTGTCGGTGGAATTCGGCAACACCCTGTATGTATGTATATATATATATGATGATGTCGCGCCCGCGTTATCACAGAAAAGGGGTGCAGTAGCCTCTGAGGGTAAAGGCCCTTGAGCACCCAAGGGCAGAAGTCTGACTTCTAGCTAATATGAAGATGAAACACACACATTCGCTTGCACAACCTCTTTTTACACAGGGAGGCACATTCACACACTTCACAGATGAAGAACAACCATGCCCGAATCGGGATATATATATATATATATATA
>JAPMOR010060062.1:165633-196070 GCA_026543865.1 Argiope aurantia
GGGTTCTTAAAATAGACCAAAGGAGCTATCTTAGGAGCATTTTTCAAACTTGTTGATACTTAATATTTTGTATGAAAAATATAATAGTTCCAAAAGTTTTAAATATAATTTTACGTTTTCGATATATGTTATTGAAAGTGTTCGAATTTAAAATACAAGTTTTTCATTCTGATTTCTGTATTTTGCATTTGTTTATGAGTAAATATTATGAAATGAAAACAGTGGATAAATTTAAAAAAGATTTCTTGCATGAGAATAATATTATAATTTGAAATTTCGATCCATTCTAAAGATTTTTAATGAAATCAGACGCTTTCATGTTGTAATATTTCAAGAGTATTATTCCTTCTTTTTCTTAAATAGTTCCTCACGTAATGTAAAGAGCCCGAACCCGCTCTAAAAAGTCCTGACTTGGACGTTTTCGGGCATATAGTTAAAATCTACGAGTGAAAAGTAATTCATAATCTATCGCTCATATGGAATCATATAGAAAGGATAATTCCATTATGTTTTCTTTGCACAAAATTATTATCCCGGGTTTTAAAACGCTGGAATTCTCACACATCCAGATACTCATAGAGTTAAAGGTCACTTGTAAGAGTTAAAAAATGATTGTGTGTGTAGGTTATAAAACTATACTTTATGCATTAGCATCATAAAAGGGCTCCACGAAAACTTGGGAAATAAATGTATTGAATATTTTCACAAGAAGAAGTGGCAACACATCTATAAATAAACGCAATAACTCATAATTTTGTTTACAAGATATCTCAAAGATGGTAACATAATTAGTGAAGGTAATTATCTACTGTGCATTACAAATTACTTTTGCCCGTAAAGATAAAAGTCGCTTCTAACATGCAGTAAAAAACGATTGTATGTAAGTTTCATAAAACCAAATTTATTACACAAGGGTTAAAAAAAAACTCTACAAAAACTTGCGACTCAAATAAATGTATTGAATATTTTCATCAGAAAGGGTGATAACACAGCTATAAATAAATGCAGTAACTCAAAACTCTTATTTACTAGTTATTTCTTGGACAGGAGCTAAGACGCAGATAAGATTCTTATAATTATTCTGTTTAGCTAAGATAATTAATTGATACTATAGCAAAATTAAGTCACACATCTTAGACAAATTTCGTTAATCTAGCTGGTTTCTCATATTATTTATAATATCCATAACAAAAAAGACTTCCAGTTACTAGAATTAATCCTAAATTTAAAACTTAAGTACAAAGACCTGATTTAAAAAATTAATACAAAGATTGGATTCAAAAATTCAGTACAAAAATTACATGGCGGATTTTAAAGTAATTTTTTTTAATATGGATAGATGGCCTTCTACAGAGAGAAGTAAAGGATCCAAAATTTGGTATTTAAGATTTTGGCGTAAATACACTTTGACATATTGCACTTATTTTGCTCGTTGAATTTCTGAGATATCTTATTTATATGAATGGAATTTAATATTTTATTAACAGAATTTAATTTATATAAATAGAAGTATAATCGTATTCCAAAAATAATTTTCCCCAATTCAAAGACAGATAATAAGTCACAAACAATTTGTCAAAAATTTATTAAAATCTTGTATTTGAACCTTTTCCAAAATACAATACATTTGCTATACTTTATAGAAATAGAAAATCGGCTACAAGCAATTAAGAATTAATTACCATAAAAAAATATACAGATCAGTAAATTCAAGTGCATCCTGGTGAAATTTGTTTATATCAAATAACATAAGATATAGTATTTATATAATCAACGTATATTTTTGAAATCCATTAAAATATTATCAAATTACAATTTATTTTAAAATGTTAATTAAATGTAATTTAATATTTTTTTAACCTAACATCGCTCATATTTGAAAGATGAAATTTTTTAATCGATTATTCATTCACTTTCTGGCATGCTAGAGTTCTGAAATTTTTGTACAGTTACTGTTTCAGATGACAATGCAATATTTCATTAGAATGTTTTGCTATCAATTAATATATTAAATTAACTAAGTATTGATTTTCATACCAATGGCATCATCTAGTAGTCGATGATTTGTGAGGAATTAATTTTAAATTCTATAATATTATTATTCATTAATTAAGAAATATATAAAGGATTAAAATTAAAACATGATAAAAATAGAACATTTTAAACGTGCGTTATTTAGTAAAGTAAAAAGTAAGATATAGTATTTTTTTAACCAAAATAACGCAATTTTATAAAGAAAATAGCACACAATGAATCTAAACAGAGAAATGTCTGAAAAATTATTAAAAGTTAAAATATATTATAAATTTAATTAAAATTCTAATTTTCGAAAATTGCTTCTATTAATAACTCGCAACTTTGCATAATTTTTAGGGGTTCATATTTTTGATTAAAAATTTAATTTAAGAAGAAAATTAAGAATACTTAATGAAGATAAATAATCCATATTCTCATTAATAAGAATATTTTAACGCCAAATAAATATATAGTATTCTAATGGAAAATTAAAATGTAAATTAAGTATAAATTAATATAATCATTCCTTAAGATCAAGCATAACAATAATAATTATGGACAATTTATATACAGAAATATAGAAATTCTGACCATTCACATAGTTTGAACTAAACAAATCAGAATGCTTCATCTTTTTCTTTGATTTAGCTCGATGTTGTTCTTTTTATGGCATTATTAATATTCCCTCCAATTATATCCAGGGCTTTTTAACCTTTTTAAACTTTTCTCTTAGTTTAAAACACACTAAATATATTAATATAGTAATCAAAAGTAATTGTATATTTTATGGGGTAAGTGGGTCTTATTCGTACTCAGTTACCTAACCCCTGGAAGATTTTTACCCTAAATTTATTTTGAACAAAAGAGTTATTGGGCTTCATTTTATAAATTTTTTATATAAAAGGAAAGTGAAATGTAATAAAAGAAATTAAGTTTACTCAGTGTAGTCCTTCCATTGCATGGTTATTTTTAATGTACTGACAAAATGTCTGCCACATGAATAGCTCTAATCGAATGGGTGTCAAGTTGCAAGAATCAAAATTCTTTTTTTTAACATCCTCACATTTCAACAGCTAATGAGCGATTTGAGATCTGACCATTATTTTGAACCTAAGTCATCTTCCTTGATGCCAATAAATTATCTGGGAATTCCCATAAGCCATATTTATTAAAAAATAAATAAAAAGAGTGCCCAGATATCTCATGTTTCCAGTTACACAGCTTTGCTTGGCAAAATAAAATTGTTTTTACATATTGTAAGTTGTACTTTATTGTTATGTGAATTATGCAACGGAAAGTAAAACAGAAAGTTCTTTGATTGCGTATAAATATTTTTCATATATTTTCAAATTTATTTTCAGGTATTTTGAATCATGAAAATCTATACTTCATTAAATATTTGTCAGTAAAGCTCAGGCATTTGTATATCGCATGTAAAGCTGCATTTTATATGAATTAAATTTTATATGTAAAAAATACACATTTCTTAATGATGAATACGTATTTAAATATATTTTCTGGGAAATATTATGTTTTCACTAGAATTCCATTTTTTATGATTATACATAGAATTATAATTCAACATAATAAAATATTATATTTTATCAACTAGAATACAAATTAGACATTGAATAACGGTTTTCTAATGTTTATGTACATCTGGAAAAAAATTTTAATTTAAAACTTGTTTATTATTCTAATTTAATAATTGGAATATGTGTGTTTCTTTTCTTCTTGATTGTAAAAAAGTTAATAAGCTCATAAAATTTCTGTCAGATAAAAGTCATTTTTAAAAAGATCATTAAAGATATTTTATCTTATTTAATAATTAAAATAGGTGAAACATTTATGAATTTCCTTGACTATTTCCAAGAGTGTGTTATTCTCAAATATATATTTCTATTTTGAATGAATTCCGTTCATATTTTTCAGTAAAATGATGCAACAAAATTTTTTATTGATGATATTTAATAAAATCCTCAATGCATAATTAATATGTTGCCCATTCTTATAAAATACCTGAGAAAGGTCTTCCACAATTAATAGGAAATTCAATATCTCAGAAGCCCAAATTTTTCCAGGATATACTTCATGATTTCATAAACATTCGAAACATCATTACAGTATTATATTATGAAGTTATCTGAAATATATTCTCATGCTGACTTTTAATCGGATCATCAATAATTTTTATATTTATAAATAGTTGTTATAAGGTAGTTTGGAAAACAGAGGGATTTCTCACATGTCGTATTCGGAATTTGATCATAATTTAGAATTACGAAATTCGCTTTAAACTGTTCCGAAAAGTCTAGTTAATAAATAAGCCATAGTTCAGTAATCAAATTGTAAACAAAGTTAAATTTATTTTTCAACATATGACATTTCACAACTTGTGACGCATTTTACAGAAACCCTTACATTTGTTATGACTCATGTAATCTCAAACAAGAAGCCTTATTTGTGAAAGAAGTCTATAGAGCAATCTGTTTATATTAAATTTTCTAAATCCTTTGATAATATTTTTTTCATTTAATACTTCCTTTTAAAATTAAGTTTAAAGTAATGGCGGAACAATTCATTTTATTTATACTAGAAAATTTTATGATTTACATTAACTATTATACGCTGGTGTGCAAAACTTAAGCAACAATGCAAATTTTAAGCAGATAGCCATGAAATTGCAGAAAAGGAGTTTTTGCGATCAGTACAATGAACACGTAATTCAAGAGAAAGGTCATGCGTATGCAAATATCAGGAACAAAACGGCAATGGCGACGTGAGCGTACGCAAAACACGTGCGGTAGGCGCACGCAGCTCAACACTACAATAAAAGGAAGGATGGAGACGCAATTAAAGACATTCGCTGCAAGTGCACGTGAGTTAATTCGTGAAATATGGCTAGCAGAAATCGCCTGGACGATTTCACACGTGTAAGAATGATCGGAAAGCTGGAGGAGGGCGTAGTGTGACCAGTGTAGCTGAACAGTTCGGAATCAACAAAAGTGTCGTTTCGCGCGCTTGAAAAGCCTTCCAAACCACAGGTACAGCTGTGAGAAAGGTTGGTGGTGGCCGCCCCAGGAAAAAAACTGCAGTGGATGACCGACATATCGTCCTGCAGACGAAAAGAACCCGAAACCAGTCAGCAAGCGCCATTGCTCAGCAACTGTGTGCAGCAATGGGGCGACAAGTGTCACGTTTTACTGTGCCCATACGCCTTCACAAAGGTGGCCTATTCGCCCGTCGTCCTGAACGCTGCATCCTTTTGACAGTTTCCCACCGGCGGCACCGATTAGAGTGGTGCAGGCAGCACAAAAACTGGACATCTCCTCTATGGAGTCGTGTCCTCTTTACAGATGAGAGTCGTTTTAGTGTCACAAACGATTCCCAACGCCAGTTGATTTGGAGAGAGGTCGGGACACGGTTTCATCCCAGTAACATCACGGAAAGGGACCGTTTCGGTGGTCCTGGAGTTGTCGTCTGGGGTGGCATCATAATGAACGGGCGGACTGAGCTCCACGTTTTCGACAGAGGTTCTGTAACTGGAGATCGCTATTGTCAGGAGGTGATCCTTCCCCATGTGCGTCTGTTCCGAGGTGCCATTGGATCACAGTTCGTTTTTATGGATGACAATGCACGGCCACACAGAATTCATGCTGTTGAGGAGCTTCTGGAAAGCGAAGATATCACTCGAATGGATTGGCCGACGTGCTCCCCTGATTTAAATCCGATAGAACATGTGTGGGATGCTTTGGGGAGACGCCTTGCGGCGTTGAATACGTAAAGGTTACTTATTTCTTATCCATTTAATATCATCGTCACTCAACTATTCCCATTTTTAAGAAAATTAAAGTTACTTTTATAAAAGTTTGAAATGCATATGCTTTAATAAATCTTTTCTTCTATCGCATTTTAGTATCTATGATTTGGTAAGTATGTAAGTATGGTAAGTATGTGTGTGTGTGTGTGGTAAAATTTTTAAAATTATATTTTATTTCAAAACTTAAATTATAATATTTGATATTTTTCATAAAAGATTATACAATTTTTCTCTTAATATTCATTTTTTTTTCAGGAAAAAACAAATATCAACTAGTCGTTTTGTATTCATAAGAATAGAAACTGTTACCAATAGCAAAAAAAAAACCTTATTTATATCGAAAGCAAATCATTTACTTTTCTAAAATATCCTTGTTTAAATTGTAAATATGATATTACGTTAGTTTAAAATGTAAATCAAAAAATTATATTAATTTCAACGGAATAAGAATAAATTTCTGTTAAGTATTAAATATGTTAAGAACTTTCGAACTTCTGAAATTTAAATAATAAGTTGTCAAGAATATTTTAATTAAATATTAAGTACTATTCTTTTAAAACCCGTTCTTTACATGACAGATTATTTTAAAAAAACGTTATAAATAAACCAGCTCTCCAAAGAATCATTTCAAGAAATTAATACATAAAGCAAAACTATAGTTCGAAACTTAAATAGAATAAAATTATTTGCATCATAACTTTAAAATAATTTTGTGTGTGTGTTTGCATGAAATATAAAAAATAACAAATCATAATTTTATGAATAACAAAAAATATATAATATTTATTTTACTCAACTCTTTATAACAACATAACGCAAAAAAAATTGAGAAGCTTCTAATCGCCATTCTCATTAATGATAGTTAATTCCTGTGATTCAGTCTCATAGAGATGAAGGCAATAAAAATGCATCCTAAGTTTCCGCTGTTTGGTAAAGCATCTACAATAACTGGAAAACTAGTTTTACAGTTATGGTTTAGTAATTATTACTTCAATTGATTATTAAGTAAATCATTTTTAACATTTTAAATCATTGTTGACTTAAAATAATGTAATTAAATATGGTATCTGAACACCCGTTTACTGACAGCTGTGCATTCAAATTAAATAGAAAATTTCTAAAATTATGGCGAAATTCTGAGCCATTCGTTTGTCAATTAAAAAATATACTTGTTTCCTGTGATTGTAAAAATATGTGGCCTTTCACAGCTTTGATTGATTGGTTGTTATAATTAATGCAGATGAGCATAAATATATTTATATAGCTTTCATTGGTGCTTTGTTAGCATGGAAAATAAATTGTTTTAAGATGCATTTGTTATATTTTAGGAAAATACCTCATTCTAGAAGATTGAAAATAAATATTTCATATAAATTTGAATGTATTTGAAAAATTTACTTACAAGCAAATCAACAAATACTGATAAAATTGCAGAACTAGGCATAATTTTTTTTATTATAAAGTAATGCTTATAAAATATCCAAAGAAAATGACAGCACGCATTAACTTCCTTCTTCTGCAAAAACGTCTGCTGCTTTTTAGGATTGTTTTACAGTAAACGGACAGCTACCTAACTAAATGCAGATTATTCAATCTATTAAAAGTTTAAAAATGCAACTTTCTATATTTCGTAAATAATGTTATTGTTCATGCATCATCTATTTAAATAAAAAACAACTAAATTAAATGCATTTAATACTTACCGCTTTTTGATGTCGTTCATACTGCGACGTGGGCAACTTCGAGCCTTGTTCTGACACATGGACCACAAAATTGATAAAATTTGCAGACAATTCCTTCAACTTCATACGCATACTGATGAAGCACCTGCTACTGTCTCGCCTTCCGAAAGGATTCCGACATTGACATTGTTTTACTTTTTTTCACGTGCTCCACCTCCAAACAGTCTTCATGCCATGGTCTCCAATTCCAAATACATACGGACCGAAGGCATCTGCGATTCAAACCTACATAAACAGCTCGAACAGGAGCAGTCACTTCCAAAATGCTTCGCCAAAATCAATGTTCGGAATGCAAATTTCACCTGAAAGGGTTCGGAAACCCAATGTGGTGGCGAAATGTCTTTTAGCAGTGCTCAGTCCGACGGCCAACTCACGAATGTACGAAGCAGCAAACAGCCTTATAAAACCTTGTTTCCCTGAAAAAAGTTGCAATTCGCTGGGAAAGTAGGGTTGTATTGCATTGGCGATGGTTTGGGGATTTGTTGCATCTCGAACGGTCGCCAAGCAAGATTCCCTCCAGAGTTTGCGGAAAAATAGAGAGGAAGATGCTTTTGCCTCTCCCGCCTCCACTAAAGATTCGCGGAGAGCTGAATTATTCAGAAAAAAAGAAGTTCAGTTTTAAAATCTTAAAAGAAAATTTCTCCGAAAGAACGAATTACTGCGAAGGCGTTGTAAAAAAGGTTGATTTTTATCTTCAAAAAATGTATGGACTCATCGGCATTTATTCCATATTCCCTTTTTTGTTTTTCTATTGTTATTCTGTAAAGTTTTGGATGACTTTCACTAGAAGAAAAGTGTAAATAAATTTTAATATTCTTTTAAGTGTTGACTTTGATGAAAGTTTCGTTTACTCCACATAACTTAATTATTCAAAAGATGATATTAAAAGCAGATTTTTAAATAAAAAAAATTAATTAAATAGCCTTTATTTGACTTGAATACGAAAAAATAGTTTTTTATGGATATAACTTAATTTAAACTAATTTTAATGCCTATACAAAATTATTTATTAATTTGTGTAAATTTCAGAAATAAATGAATATGTATCTATCTAAGATTGTAAACAGATATTTTTCTTCCCCAATGAAAATAAATTATATTGAAATTATTTTCACAATTTAAACAATTTGGAAATTAACCCAAAGCTTTTTTTTAAATATAAAAGGCAGAAAGATATTATAAATTACGTTACATCTCTATGAAACTGAATTGTCATTTATAATTACTTTTTATTTAAGGAACACTGACAAATAACATTGCTTCAAAATTCTATCAAATGATATTTTAGAAATATAAAACCAAAAATGTTTAATCTTTTTTTTTTATTATAAACAAATGTATCATATTTTCCAAGTTGAGTTATTTACAATGGATAAACCGATTTATTTTTCATTCAAAGACACAAATCAACTTATCACAATTTGAAGTCAAATAGAAAAATATTTTACAAAAGAGTTAAGAAAATCAATTTTCATTTAAAAAAATAAAAAATTTAATTCAAATTTGAAATTCTATTTAAATTAAAGTGGACAGTTTATTTGAAATCCTGATCTTATTAGAGTATTCAATAAAAATAAAATTCGGAGGGGAATGATTGCTTACACAAAATATTATCTTTCTCGTTTGTATCAAAAAAAGAATTTGTTATCCCTGTTTAGTGCCCCCTAAAAAGAATTCATATTCAAATGTATGATATTATATATTCCATATAATATTTCAAAAATATTTATTGATATTTTCCTGAAAACTTCTATATTGTTATTATCAATAGTATAAAGAAATATTTCTGTTAATGAAAGAATCTTATGCTCTGATATGAGAAGGTATCCTAACCAATTACTCCGACCCATCATGTATTTATTTGATTGACTGGGCCGCCGAGACAGCAAAACTGACGGGAACTATGGTTGAGTTCCAAAGGCCATCACTGACCACGTTACAATCCTTTTCGTAGTAAGTATGTCTTGTCATCGGTAAGAGGTAACCGACCCTCACCATTTCTATACCCACGCGGGTGGCGAGAACCATCCATCATACCGGGAGCTTCTCATACTCATCTCTGAGTTGCACCCCCCTCCTCGCAGTTAGGAGTATGGGAGAAGTATCTTTATTTTTAAATCAATACAATTTTGGTATTTTGTCCTTACTTTTAACATTATTTTGATGTACGTTGGTTTTAAAAAGAGATCTGTAAATTAGAAGAAGTGTTTGATTGGAATCCACTATGGAATTTTTTTTTATCTTCAATTCGAAATACTTATAAATTAAAGTATTTAAACCGAATTATTTTAGTAGATCAATTTTGATTCAAACAAATGTGTAAGGAAGAATTCATGTACTGCAGATTGCTTGATTATAGAGCTTCCAAGCTACTATTGAATGTTGAATTATCTGGTTCTGTTATAAGAATAACATGGAATGATTTTACTTGTGGTCTCAATATCTAAGTTAAAAATAATTTTGATAAATTGGAAGTGTTCATTCAGATTACTCTAAAATAGAGAAACTATATCACTTAAAGAGGAAAGTGCAAAAAGAAAGAAAAAATAGGGCAAATCCATGCCACATAATAAATGTCAAGTAGTCTTCATTACTTCAAATTTTTTAATCTATTGCACATTATACAATTGTTACCCCTTATAGTTAAAATAATATCTTAGCACTAACTGAAACAATTATTTGCTTTTTACTTTATATTTTCCAGTTATATAATATTATTAACGCATTAAATTTAAATTAATTATGGAATGCATTTTTTAATTAAGCATAATTTGCTGTTTGTATTAGAGTTGTTAGTCTTCCTTAGCACTATAAGATGAAGTTTAATCTAAATTATTTAAATGTTTTGTTGAATGTATGATATATTTAGTTAATTTCACTCAAATTATTTATTAGATTACTTTTTCATATGCTTTTTAATAAGCAAACATACCAGTTTGTTTGTACCATACTTCAGGTTTAAAAGAAAGCAGTACACAGTTTGATGTAAGCGTAAAAGATTTGTTTCAAATTTTCTGTAATCTTAGCTTTTCAAGTTCCCACTTAATCAATGCTTTTAAGCAGAAACTTGAAAACCAAAAAAAATTTGATTTTTTTTTTTTTTTTTGTCAAGCATTAAATAAATACTGCGTTTCTTTTTCTAGCTTTTAGTTATCCAGAAGCATGTTTAGATTCCATATGAGGCCGTACTTGTTTTACGATTTCTAAACACGTGAATTCATTCAATGAAATTAATCATTCACATCAAATATTAAAATATACATTGTTTAACACAAAATTAAAATATCAACTTTAAAAATAGCCAAACGTATGACAATAGTCAAAAGGTATTGTGATGGATTTTTTTTAAATTTCCCACTTTAGCTAGAAAACATGCCACGATCATATTAATATGAATATCTAGGTCAAGATCTGAAACATGTTAGAGAAATAAATTTGAATTTCTTCTTGAACAAAATTCAATTTTCTTCAGAAAATCAGGATAAGAATATTTTAGTTCTACTTTGTAGACATAAAATAACACACTTGTCTTAATGTAGATTTTTATGATCTGTGCAGGAAGCAACAGGACGAATGTTGTTGGAAACATTTCTTTAATAATCACATTCACACATTTAAACATACACTAACACAAAGGCAAGACATTCACGCGCGCGGCTTCACAGTTCAGCATCACATCTCATTCTAATTACAATCGCAATGCACTGTGGAATGGCATATGGGATGGTCTAATCAGGCATCGCCATCTAGTATCCAAAAGAGAGGATAAGAGTAATGCAACTGTTACATCATACATTTTATTTAATTTAAATTGCAACGTCATCTAAATACACATTTATAAACACGAGTTCTACATTATCTTGTGAAAATCACAACAATTTAGAAAAACAGCATATAAAATTTGGCTTTAGAAAGAATTTAGAATAAGATATAGGATTGAACAGGAAAATGTTTGATGAATATTAAGGTTGAATAAATAAAAGACTGCAAGCAAATGTATTCGGCTTAAATTGTCTCAAAATGATTTCATTAGTAAATAGCATTTGTATATGGATATGCACGTTGTCCTTCAATGCGAACGAAAAAGGTTTGATAACTCATGTTTAAGTTATGATGACTCTTGATTTAAATAAAGAAGTTTTTAGGCAACTTCTGAATACAATATTCTTCAATTTCATTAATTCATTTCTTTATATACCATGTATCATTTTTATGTGTCATTTCTAGTTGAACATAGACGGAAAATTTCATTCTGCAAAATTTAAATTTGCTTTCTACGCGTTTTTAATACAAATCTACATTTGTTAAAATAAGTCGAAGAACATACATGTACAGCAGAACTTTGCTTATTAATAGAAATAGGAGGATAATAAACACGAAATAAGTGAAACTCTAATTATAATATCCAAAAATATCACACAAATCAAAATCTTACTATGGAACCCATTCGATATCACAGTCAAAAATATAAACATTGAATGTGCTATCTAATACTTAACTGAATGTTATCCGATACTAAACGATGATATAACGTCATGCTGTGCAATGCGCAATGAATTTCGATTGCGCAGTTGTATTGAGCATTCAATTATTCTCAGCATAAATATGAATTCCTTCCTTATTTGGAAATTATATTAAAACCATATAAATGAAAAACAATGCTGTATTAACAACAAACAATTATAAAGACAATTTTAGAGGAAATAAAATTTATATCTAAAACGGAATAAAATGAATGTGTCATTGTTTCGTTTGAAAATACGTCTGCATATGAATAGAAAAAAATTAAATTTACTAAAGTATTTTTATTTTTCCTATATTTATTTAGCTCGATAAGGCAAAAATTAATTTTTACGATTACTATTTTTTTTTTCAAGATTATACAGCACTAGCTACAGATGTTTCATTTATTGTTTTGCTAGGACATATTTCAATATATCATCAGAATTTACATTAAAATATTTCTTCATATTTTTAATGCGTTTTAAACATTTCTGGGATAATTTAAAACATCTTCTTTACCTCAAATTATATCTACACAGTCATTTTACATTTATTAAAGGCATTTATGTTGAAATGTTCTTTTTCATTTCATTTTTTTCAATTTACCTTATTTATCACTAATCTCTTTGAATTAATAAATAAATGAATGTTATTATTAAAATAATAAACTTTCTAAATTTAAATACTTCCTAAAAAATTTTAGAAATGTTTTTAATGAATCGACATGCTTTATTTTTTAGATATAATAACAGAAAAATATGAATTACTAAAAACATTGCCCATATTAAATGCCAATTTAACTTTGCTGGCAATAGGTTATCGAAATATATTTTTTAATGTTTCTGCAATGGCTGATAAAATGTATTTTCCGAATATAATTTGGCAAATTCCAGTTAAAATCATTATAGAATTATTTTTACATTTCGCAGAAAGTAAACTTATGATTAAAAGAAAATAAGTAAAAATATTAAATAAAAATTTAAAATTTAAATACTTATAAAGGAAAATATGCATATTTGATTATTGAAGACGACTGAAACTGAAAGAAGCAAATTTAATTATTTTAACAATTTCCTCATTTTAATCATAATATTTGATAAACTTCTTAACAAAAACATTATTTTAACTTAATAAACATTCATAGTCATTTATCTATCCAGTAAATCACCAATACATCCAAAAAACCCGTTTTTATAACAATACATTTTGTTTATGCTGAATACAATAACTATATTTATATTAAAAATATTTTTAAAAATTTCTTAACTTACTTGTCCAAAAGAAAAATATTAAAAAAGAAAAAAAACAAATTTGTAAAAATATTTTTTTTTAATAATAAAATGCTGCCATCTCTAATTTACAAAATAATAATACGGTATTTATTCATTAATTTTTTTAAGCTGAAGCAAAGAATTCAGTTGCAAATTTTTGATACTTTTTGGATAACAAAAATATTTAAAATTAGAAGCTTTATTTGTGAAAAATTTTGATGTATTATTAAAATTTTAAATAAAAGATATAAAAAGAATTAAATAAATAAAAGAAAAAAGCAGGATTATAAGCATAATAAAAAGCTAATAGCAGACGATTTTCCGTAAGACGAGAAACCTGATACAAAAATCGATATGAGTCATAGCAATTCTTTTTTGTTGTGTTTCTGGCGCCAGTCGTAGTTACGCAAACTGATCTTAGGTTTTTCCCTCTGGTTTTGTAGGTAAGATATTTTAAATAACTTTCTAATCTCTAAATATTTACTAAATGTTTGTTTTGTTGTATGTAGCAAAAATTACATTTTATATAGATTATTCTAAACATTTCGGATGCTGCAAAGAAAGGAAAGGTTGTTTTTCTTCATGTCTTTTCTTTATATCCATAAAGAAGCAATTGAATCTTTATTGAAAAATTTAAATAATAATTTAAATCAATTTATTATTTAGTATTTCTTACTTGATAAATTAAGGTTACTAATATTCTTCAAGTTTTAATCTTTCATTCTAAAAATATTAATTTTTGGTGTTCAGATTCCCAAACTGGGTTCAACATACCATCATCTATTCTAAAAAGTTTAAACAACCTTTATCGGCTCTTTGATTGCCCACCTGGCTAATTATTCTCCAATAATCAGTTTTGGAAAGATGCGACGTTAGGTTTTTTTTTTCTATATTTCTATTCTTTTCCAAGCGAAAACCACTAAGTTTGTATAAGTGTAGTTTGGAATCTCTTTCTGATTACATACGTTATTTAGTTCTTTCGTTTATTCTGAAGACAATTGGCCTAGTTATATTAAATATCTTTTAACATGATAGTATTTATAGATTGGAATGCTATCTGCAAATTTGAGGATGCCACACGCTAAGGACAAATTAATTTAATAATCTCTAATGAGCTGACCATTAAACTATAATTACCACATAGTTACTTCTTGTATAGAACATGCTTGCAAAAATAAGGTTTGCAAAATTTTATCGAAATGTTTATAAATAATTTTATCAAATTTATCATTTTTCCTTAATAGTTAATAAAGTATAGAATCATTTTAAAGACTTTAAAACAGTAAATAATAACCTATCATAATATCATCAATTTTATCTCCATATTTTTTTCTAACCTTAATAATTTTTTTAATTATTTGTAAGTAATTTTGTGGGAATACTTTTTATTTTTACAGTTACAAAATTTATACTGACGTGACATAATGATAATTTTTTCCAGAAACTTTTGAAATTCATTTTTCAGTAAGATTCAATGAATTAATTATTGACCTCTGAGAGCCTACATAGACATATAAATTTACTGATTCAGAAGCTAAATAATGAATCTATGATTTGAGGAATTAGATTTTTAAATCAAGACGTCAAATACTAAAAAAATAAATTAACATTATGAGATCTGTTTACCATATTTATACTTTAAAAACTACTTACTGGAGGGTACCTCAGATTTGCGAATGAGAAGCATCAAGTATGGTGGTTGGTTCTCGCTTCTCTGATAGACAAAGTGTGGGACTAAATTATCTTCGACTAATGGCAGGATGTATCGGAGTTAGGGCTGCCCAGAAAGAGACAATCGTAGTTCTCATCACATTGCTATAGCGGCGTCCAGATAATTCAATGAAATCCACATACCTTAGGTCAGGATATGGATTTCATTGAGTGATAGTTATACTTTAATAGTTAAACTTTGCTTTTATTATATTGCATTTTATATATTTAGTTTATTTATTTATTATATTCTAGAAATACTTATAAATAAGTTAGAACTTACATATATATAAATTCTATCTGATTTGCCAAGTATACAAGGAGAAAATACATAAAGTATAAAATCATTAAAAAATTCGACTTAATGATTTCGATTACTTTTAACATATTTTACCTCCATGTAACGTATTTTACCTTCATAAAAACACATTACTGAAGTTATGTCTGTCTGTCTTAAAGTGAGTGTATTAGTCTGTACATTGTCTTTCAGAGATTCAAAAATAGATCAACCTGGAGATGAAATTTGATAATGGTTTTGCAATTAAATTGAAGATATTTTTGTAGTTTAATTGTAGTTGGATTCTTTTAATGATTTTTTAATTGAGTGATCAATCACTTGAAGATTTTTTGGAGTAATTAAATAGGAAATATCACGAAGTCATTCCCAGAATTAAGTTATAATCATGCAATTAAATCGCAGACAACCAGCCTGGAACCCTAGCAAACGAAAAGAAATTAATCACGGTTGTTAAGCAAATTTTTTTAAACTTAAAAAGATATATGACTCCATACAAACCTTCAAACAACTTGTTCATGTTAGTGATGACTAGATAGAAGGACATTAATTTCAAATTAGTGCTGATATTTTGCCGACTCTTATTATGTAGTTGCTATAATTAAATTTACTAATTTCATAGGTTGTATTTTTTGATAAGAAAAACAGAAATGTTACTGAATACTCGTTAGATGGCACTAACCTTCAATATAAAAAAACGTATTAAGAATATGATTTTTTTTTTTTACCTTAATTTTGTCAGAAAAAAATTATTTCAAAATTACGAAATTATTATTATTAGAATACGAAATACCTAATTTTATATTTATATTTAGTTCCAACCTGTAGATATCTTTATTTTGTTCAAAAATTGACCTATAAAAATTTAAGCCATTATGAAATGACAATACCAAAATTAAAATTAAAATTTCTTATTATTAGTCATGCTTTAAAAATATTATGTTAATCAAAGTTTAGTTAAATATCAGAATATTTCTTATCTTATGTTCTACATATTAAACAATTTTGATGGCAAAAAGGCGATTTATTTGCTCATTGTGATGCCACGCCTAGTTTGACACGGAAATCTAGAAACAGAAGCTAAAAGTAGGCATCGATTTTTTTAACTAATTAGCTTCACACGTAATGGGGAATGCATAAATAGAAAAAAGGTTTATTTTCTGCACCTGGACATTTATCACGTTATACGCAAAAACGGAAACAAGAAAAAAAAATTTCAGCATCTGAAGCTTCGGAGCTCTTTTTTTTTCTCTCCAGCAAAAGTAATAACTTCAGTCTTTTTAGATGCGTGGGAAGAATTTCAATTAGCAATAATAAATGTTAGCTCTATTTTTGTAATGCATATGACCGAAAAAGAAAATATTTTTTGGAAGACAACGAAAGGTACTTTTTTTAGACCTCAAGTATTTTCCAACTTGCATTGAAGCTTTTTAACAAAATTTTCATTAGACTTTTAATTAAATAAAGATCATAAATCCTTTCATTCAGTTGTTAAGTTAATTTGTAACAATAGAGAACCTGCTGTATTATGACAGTTAGACCTCAATTCCGTCATGATTCATTACATTTGCGTAATCAAATTATGGACCAAAAATGTCATGAAGACTGCCTTGTAGATGTCAAGTACATTTTTTCAAATACTATAGTGGTTTCTAACTACATTGCAAAGGAAGGATTGTTTTTTTTTTCATTACTCAGGAGAGTAAGTTCAACTGATTAGTTACAATTTTTTTAGACTCTCCAATAATAAAAATATTATAATCTGCAGATCCAACAAACGCGTTATTTATTTATTTTTAATTTCCAAAGACAGAATAGCTATTCAAAAAAATAATGGCATTATTAACAAAATACGCATTTGTAAAATCTCCATTCAGTGACAATAAAAAAATTCTTATCACTTGAATCCTCAAGCGAAAGGAACGCAATCAATGCCGATAAAAATATTTAATACTTTATACCATCGTTCTTGAACAAATATTTACAGAATTTCTTTCTATCATTAAAAGTAAAAGTATGAATATTATATAATTTAACGTTTACATATTTTTAATAAAAAATTGTTATTTATGTATTAATAAAAATGAGAATAAACTATTGTAAAATTTTATTGATATAAAATGCTAAAGTTTCATAAAAAGTAATTTAAATATTATGTAATTAATTCAATTTTCCTTCATTTTTAAAATTAAATATTTTGTATTCCCATTGAATTTTAATTCCATTTTAACTTATGATTCTGTCTTTCTATAATATAAATTTTAATAACACAATTCTATAACATAATCTTATTCTAACATAATTTCTATAACACAAATTGCTCAACCTCAAGATTTGGTTTCACATGAAAATCACGTTGCGAAAAAAGGGCCTTACCCAGCTATATTTTAGTAAAATCTGCAGATATATAAGTTCTGAAAGCTTTTAGAATATTTTCTTTACCTTTTATCCGTCATTTACATCTCTGTGGTAAACATATCGATCGAATTCATGGCCTTAAAAGCCTTAGTGTTTCTGGAAATTTTAGCTTTTAAAATGTCATGAAAAACTTTGCAAGTTAATGCTATGTTTAATTTAATTTATCAATAACTAGTTACAATTCTCCACTTCCATGAGGAAAATGAGTACCCTTCTCTTTTTAATATTTAAAAATAGTAGGGAGAAAATTATTTTATTATCTCTGGTATTCCTTTATCATTTAATAGCATTTAAGTGCAAGCTTAAAAAAATGTATTAAAAAAATAAAAAAATACGATTTGTATTGTAACTGCAAATTAGATAATTAAATAATTTTAGAAACTTATAATATCCTTTTTGAAATACTGTAAGCACATAAGTGAATTTACAGGATTATGTGAGTAATAGCAAGAAACATAATAATTTTTGCTTATGACTTCGTATGAGCACTGTACAGAAAATTCTGAAATTCAAGTATTACATTATTTTCTGAAGGTTTTAGCAGATATAGGTTACTATGCGTGCAAGTCAAAAAAAATTTTAACAATATAAACTTACTAACAAACTATTTAAATGCTAAATACTCTTTCAAGCTAAATCTAACAGTAAAATAGTTGAGTGACTTAATATAGCTCGAAGATATTAAATGCAATTCAATGATCAAAAAATAATCCGTTATGATAAAAACATAATATACGAAATATGAACATTACGATGTAAAATTACTTGTAATAAAAAAGCCAACTCTTTCCAGACCATTGATTCCTGTATTAATGTGCAATCTATAAAAAATAAAAATCTTAAATAAAAATATTTTAAATCTCATTTTTTTTCATTTTTAAATTTTTTTAAGAACGTATAATAACTTGTTCTAGAATGATTTAAACCTACACTAAGAACTATTTAGAAAAACTAATTTATCGATCATAAGATGTAAGCTACTAACCTATGGAATAAATGTAAATCTGGAACCTTAAAAATAATATAATCATTTAATATCTTTGAAGATAGATAACCTTAACTCTTCAGAATCATCAAATGAAAAAAGAAAGTATTTTTCCAAGCAACTTCCACCTTTTTTAATGAAAATATACTAACTTTTCCTTACTGTTCACAAATTCAGCAACTTCCCCAGAATATTAATGAACCTCATAAATCTTTTTATTACATATTCTTATTGCCTATTATATAGCCATTTCATTCTCCTGTAATTTATGTCATCACCACCATCTGGATTTTGACAGTACTATAAAGAAAGGCAACCAGAATTTTTTTTTAAATTAGAAATAAATAAAATATTTAAATTTTAATTAACGTCGTTATATAGAACATTAATATCATATTTAAACGATAATATTTAAATGTTAATACTATAATTCTAGTATAAATGGAAAATTGTGATTTTATTTTCATTAATTTCAGCAAACTAATTTTTTTTATCATTCGATAAATTTTGTTTCTGACTGAAAAAGTAAAATAAGAATATAATTGTCCCATTCATTTTTCATGCTAAAAAATTTATTTATCATACTTATGCTAACGAAATAAAATAAAAAACTTAAAAATAGAAATAGTCGAACTTAGCATTATATGCAATAAAAATATTTCAAATAATTAACTATGCAATTCATTTTCTTTCAATTTTAAAAAATTTTAATTATTTCGCCTTTATTTTTTTATACAGAATATTAAAATTTATTATTGCATCTTCTCTAGTTATGCTTTTTCGTGGGTTTGAAAGTAAAGAAAATAAATTTAATCAAATGTCATAACCTTGTTACAGTTTCTGATTTACACATTCGATTAATTTCTAATTAAGCGCAACTAACATCTGGAACACAAGATATACAGCCGGCTGTTAGGCCTTAGGGTGTTAAGTATTAGAAATGCCGACTCTATGCCATGTTTAACATCACTTTCAAGTACTGAAGTACAGAAACTCTCAAAATTGAATTGAAGAAATCTGAACTCTTTCTTTTTCTTTTTTCCCTTGCTTTCAAAAAAAATTTTTCTTTAGCTTTTAGTATTAAGCTTAATTTAATTTCAATTATATCCTAAATCATTTATTTAATTTTCTAAAATATTTTCCGGTTTTATCCAATCATTTTATCCAATCATTTTCTTCTTTCACTTGCACTTTTAAAGAGTCCTTAGATCAGTGACATTACTAGACAGTATGAACCCGAAAGCAGATGCTTGTGATAGAATCCTAATTTTTAGCTCCAGTTTGTAACAATGTCTATGGGACTTTTATAATTTAACATCTTAGATAGAAGCCCCCTTAGATCATGGCACCCAGACATTTTACTATTCATACCACCCTATAATTACGTCACAGCCTTAGATGTTATAAGATAGCAACGATTGTTTTTAAGACTAAGGATAACAAAATCTAATAATTCGGGATAACTAAATACTCCTTATCCAGTTCTCATCATATTCATTGCATAAGATATTTTTGTAAAGGTACAAACTTACTTAATAACTTTTAATGCTAAGTAAAACACAAAAAATATTAGCTATCTTTAAACTGACAATAGAACTATAAATCAAAATACGGGAGACCTTAACAGACAGCGATCAACCAATAAGTCAGATTCTAAAACAAGAACATAATTTCAAAATCCATGTGAGATCTTTTTTGAAATCCCAAAAGATTCTTTTTACTCTCAAGTTGAAACCAAATATTTTTATTAATGCCAATGAAATTTTATGTGTCCTCTTCAAAGCGATGTAATAAGAGTCCGAATAAACCCTTTAATTAGCAAATGTTTGTAATTTGCCTGTAAGAGCCAATAAAAACATATTTTGTATCTGAGCAACCAAACTAAATAGAGTTAAATTCGTTGCCTTTATAACTATATGAAAATATAGCAATGTATTTGCTAGGAATTCTTTAAATGGTATTAGAGTTAGGAATAAAAAAAAGGTTTTAAAGTAGTGTTAAGAATAAAAAAGACTTTTAAAGAATATAAATGTTAAACAGTTTTCCTTTTAAGCTAATTCCTTCCCTATATCCCTCAAGTTAAGTTGAACTAAGGAAGGTAAAATAAGTTAATTTCTTCTTCTCTAACAAATTTCTATGAGTATTTAAGTAAATGCACATTCGATTTCAAATCTGTTTGCTTCAGCATATTTACAGTTCTTTGTATATTTTAGTACCAATTTCTTATTCTATTCAATGAAATTTAATGAAAAAAATACCATTAGATAATCGTATGAAGGAAATTTCAAAACAAAAGCACAAATAACCTTAAAGAGTAAGGGTTTTAAAACAAGATTTAGGAAGCTTTATTACACATAAAAAGGATGCTTTCAAAATACCGCATGAATTTAAAAATTGATAAAACATTTAAATTTTACTAATTTTAATTCTCTTAAAAATTATTCAAATCAAGCCAAATTCTCAGATTTCGAAAAAGGAAGAATCCCTTAGTTAGTTAAGTTAAAAAATCCTTATAGTTTTCTTTTCTTTTCTTTTGGCATTCCTTTAGAACATAACTAAAAATAAATTTAATGGTCCTAATTGCAGTCCCAAATTGCATCAACAATTCTTGATAAAATGTTCTACCAAAACGAGATACGTCAGTGATTAAATCCAATTAGATTGATCAATTTTCACACCATGACATTTAAGCAGCCCATTTCAAGTAGATATCTGAGAGGTAATGACTTGGAATGACATGTAAATAAGTTGTCACAGTTATAACGTCAAGCAGTGAGAATACGACTTTCTATTAGTATATATATTTAATTTCTGAATTCTCTTTTATAATTGACATTAACATATTCTCAATGTAACAAATATTTAATTTCAATTTGTTTTTAAAATAGAAATTTAATGGAATAATGTCATTAATAGTTAATCTTGTGAATGTTTGAAGTTTTCTTACATCAATGTATTGGTACCAATATTTGTGTAATATATTTCCAACATTTTTGTATGTGTTTAAGTTTTCATTTTTTAATAATGAATAACAATCTTGAATGAAGCATATTGATTTGATCAATAGAAATTTCAATATATACTGTATCTTTTCCGGGATGTATATCAACTAATAAAAGACGAATACTTTGAAACGATTAAGCATTGAGTCTTTAGCAAATTAATCAAAGATTAAATTTTTGAAGAGAAGTTCAATTTAGTTTAGTTTTATGTTGTCTTGTTTTTTTTAAATAAGCGCTGGCTACTTCAAAACAATTTTAATCCTCTTAATTTTGATTAAAAAGTAAAATTTCAGGAGTTATATTTGAAAAATTAAGATCTGGTCAGGCACATTTTTCTCAAGTCTTGCTCACCAATCAGCAGCATTTTCATCATCTGGAGTAATAACTGATTTCAAATTGCATTGATCAAAGTATGTAGAAATATATCATTAATTTTTCTATGCATATGCTATTGGTTTTTCTATACTGTATATGTTGCATATATATTATTTATTTGCCATTTCTTAGAAATGCAAAATTTTTAGTGTAGGAACATGAAATAGCGGAATATCATATTTATGATGACATCATAATGTTATTTAAAGATATATCTTTATTGACATATTATTGTATTTCTATAAGTTCCAAAGTTCAAGCAAATCAACTCGCTTGAATATTGCAGTAGAAACTTTTAATACCATTTTAAATTTAATTCAAGTTATTAATTTCTTGAACTCAAGAAACACTAATATCCAAGGGGAAAATAGATTATTAAGACTTGAATACACTTATTATATATATTAAGACTATTCAATTAATAATTTTAGAGTTTTCAATTTATTCTTTAAAAATTTGGTAAACAAAAATTTACCAAAAAGAATTTATATGTAAAGTGCTTGAAAATTAGTATTTTTGTTGTCAATTTTTAAGATAATTAAACTTCAAATTGCTGAAAGTTTGGTTTCACTGAAAGTAAATAGTTATCAAATAACTTTAAATCATAAACGCTAAAAGATTTTTTATTATTACTCTGATATTACTTACTTATATCTGAAGTATCAGATATTTTTCACATATGTGGATAGTAAAAGGATATAATACGTATATAATGAGAATTTTGATTAAATATTCCATTTTCTTAGAATATCTTAGTTATAAAGAATGCGGTAATCATTTAAATTTTTGTATGGATGAGAATGCTAAAACGATAAACATAGGAAAATTAGCGAGATACTAGAATCCCACTCCTTATTCCATAACGTGATTGCAGGGATACAAACGATCTAAATTGTTTTATGAGCAATTTAACTCAAATTATTGCTGTGATTCAAACAATTTAAATACTTTTTGAGAAAGAAAGAATTAGGTTGCTGTTGTTAGTTTTATGTAGCAAAAGTCATTTTCAATTATTTTGCCTTTAAGAAATCTCATTTCGTTGGGATTTAAAATCATAATTTATTTACCTTTTATGTCATGTGAGGATTTTTGTTTTTTTTCAAATATGCTAAATTAATGTTAGATTGACTATCGCTTTACAAAATTCTATAAAAATTTTGTTATTTTTGATTTGCTAATATTGAGTGAAATTTTAACATATATAATCTAATTAATTTATTATCTATTACGCAGAATTTTGATTTCAACTATTTTATTTATTTATTTATTTCATTATTTATTATTAAATCTATTATTTTGTTCTGAGAATGTGTAACCATATTGATTCATTTAATTACCCATTAAATGCTTGAGATGTTTATTGATTTCGTATATTTTGATATTGAGTTGTAGCGTTTATGACTGATTTAGATTCAATTTAATAATTGACAATCAGGAGAATCTGATCCTTTATAAATACATGGGAATGAAAATTAAGGAATTAAAATTCTGTCAAAATAATATTATCAAGGCAGCACAAATGTTATTCCAAAACAAATATTCAATGCAAAACAAATAGAATAATTGAGTTTTTGATTATTTTGAACTCCCGCATTCATATAGTAAGATTCCTGATCCTTCATTGTAGATTATACAATCATTCAAACAATTTGCCTCATGAAAGGAGTCCTGAACAGTGTATATAAATTGATGAATTTTGGTGATGATTTTCTACATTTACATATTCAAAATGTATCCAATTTTTGTTTCCAAAACTCCTTTACAATAATGTGAAACATAATCCATGCACTAAAAATAAATAAATAATATTTTTAAGTTTAATTTTTTTGCAGAGGAAATTGTAGAGGAAATAATTTTTGTGACTTACGTAATTTGTTAAATAATAAAATCAGCTTTTAAATAAGTCTAAATCTTTTTAAGAATAATTAAAAAAAATAGGTAAATAAAATTTAGTTTTAAATTCTAATAATAGTCTTACAGTATAAAATTTGCGTTTCAATATCACTGAATTCTTTTAAAATCTAAAAGCATTTTTTTATAAAAAATATTATTAATAGTTCTCATGGTTAATAAAAATAAAGATTTTGCAAGTCAGTTGTTAGGTAATTACAGTTAAAGACAAATTACGAAGACTAATTTCTTTGGAAAGACTGTACGAATATAACGTGTGCTAAAATTTTCCATGCCTAACTCATATATTATTTTTAAATCAAATTTCCGTAAAAGAATCTTCTAGAATTATCCCTTGAAAACATCGAAAGCCTCTTGTCTACTAAGTGATCTTTTCTCCTACCCCACGTGCCCGCACTAGCGTGGGAATGAACTTTCCCCTATCCCTTTAGGTCTACCCATCTCTAGACACCTGATTAAACCGCTTTCTCGCTACTATAGTACTCCGAGAATGTCACGACCTCCCCTCGCTAAAAGACACATCGATACCGATGCATCGCCAAATGTGGCAACCATTATTTGCAAGAGCTCTGTGTCTTGGTATTCAGCCCTGGAATCGAGGATTGATCCGTGACGTCACAGTCCGGCACCACGTGTCTGCACGGAGTTCCGGCGAGAAAAAAAAATGCATCCAGGCCTGGACCGTAATGTAGAGGGAATTCCGTAAATGTCAAATTTCGATTTGGGATTTGGGCTGCGGGGTGCATGCTATATGTACATATTTTTGGGGACTTATGTAAGCTATGCAATGCATGCTTAAAATGGATGCAAGGTTACTTTGGTACTAGGAACTGGCTCATTGCATGCATAATAACAAATTTTATTGCATAATACGACTTAATCTTGCAGGTACATATTTTTTAACTGTAAAATTTAATATTTGTAAGCGAATTGTTTGACATATGGTGCATTCTATTACATATTTGAAAATGGATTGGTACTTATGCAAATTAGGAGATATAAAATTGCTTAAACGGTTTTAATTTTTTCTTGCTTGTAAAAGATTTTTGCATTCTTTGCTCTTCAGCATTTATCTATCTAATTCTTGCAATTCTTTAAAAAGTTTTGATATACCATAGAAAGATAAAATATAATTTATTTTGTTTATAAAAATTGCAGCATAATCTATAAAAGCATTTTAATTTGACTTTCAGGTTTTGCTAAATTAAGTTGCATTATATTTAGAAAAGCATCAATTTATTTTGCAAACATTTTTAGAAGACATTGTAGCTGTTTTTAATTCCTATGCTTTTTTTTATAATATTCTTTATTCCTATACTTTAACGCTGCAATACTTAAAACATTTATAGCTTATCAGTTTTATATTTGAAAAAAGCAGAACCGCAATATAAAGTGGAATGTTAATTTATTATTAATGTGACACTAAGCATAGTGCTAATAAGAATAATGCTATTCATCTAGCATTCGAATGCTAAAAAGTAATTTAATAAAATGCAGAACACCTTAAAACAATATTTAAAATAAAACAGGATTTCAGTGTGAATGTGAAGAAAAAAAATAATAAATTCCATCTGCATTGTCTATAAAAAATTTTATTACAATTTTGGATTATTTGCAGCCAATGCTTTAACCAAAGAAATATATGCATTCTAACATTAGCTTATCAAAGCTTAGCATAAACAATAGCTTAGCATAAACAAAAAAAATTCAGTTAATTTCAAAGAACGCCCTCATTTTGAAATGCATTCAGCTAATTGAAAAACTATTTAGCATTTTCTAATCATTTTGTATAACATTTTTAATGTATTGTAATGAGTCCGTGCTTCTTTATATTAATAAAACAATGGGCAATTTTTTGCCTAAGCAATGTAGTTACAATAGCATTTTTTGTAATAAATTTTATCTTATAATGGCTTATTACAAACAATGCTATTAAGACAGCTAAATCGTTAATTTTATTTTTAAGCATCCAGAAATATAGAATCTCATCCTCCAACAATACATCTCAATATTAGCTTATCGTATCAGAATTTAATTCATTTACTAAAAAATTGTACTTAAGCCCCAAAATGAACTGGGCTCTGTTTTCATCTTCTCTTTCAGTGCATTCTGTTTTTCTTCTTTTTTTTGTAAATTATTTTAATTTTGCCTTTTTTTATTATTATTAAAATGGAAATTCTTAAAAAACAAAATTTTTTAGCTAACTTTATTAGTTATCTATTTTTAAGAGTAACTCACTTTCTGACAAAAAAAAATATGACATATATATTTTTTTAAAATATTTGAAATTAACCAATAAAATGAGTGTTTTATTTATCAAGTAATGTTGTTTGCATCAAAAATTTCGGAAAAGCAAAAAAAAAATTACATAAAACATAAAATACTTAAAACAAAAATCAAAAAATTTTGTCTTATGTATTTTACACAAAACATAATAGTAAACGCTGTATTTACAAATCTCACAATCTTGTTGGAAAAAAAGTTGTATTCAATGAAAAATTTACACTTTGAAGCAATTAACTGAAATTCAAATAAAATTCCTTATACACACAACGCACAAATTTATCCTAAAAAGCGGTTACCGCCGAATTTAGTGCGATCTCAAATACCCTAAAAAAAGCCTGATTTCACATTAAAACAAAACTATTTAATACTTTCTCATTATTTTTATGTATAATATAAATAGATACTTTTCTGTATTAATAGAATAACTGCGAATAAATGCATATCATAAATTACAGAAAAAAATTACTTCGAAATGTAAGCCTTACTTACAGAAAAGATAATATATTTTTATCAGCGAAGAAATACATTTTTAATTAGTGTTTCTTACGATACTTTGATAGAAAAATATTTTTATGCGCATATCTTTACTTATTTCTTTTTAGTTACCATGTCATAAAATTATTAAATATTTCCTTTATTATTTCGTTGTCCAAAAATTTGCCTTTCCAAAATGCATGCGATAACTATAGCACAAACCTGTCTTACATGAAAATTTCAGAAATTTGGAAATTAAATTTAAATAGTTTTCAAAATATAGCATCTTAGTGTAACATCTTCAAATTTTATTGATATTTTACTTCCACAAATAGTGTCAAAATAAAATATTTTGAAACCAAGTTTCAAACTTTCTAAATATATTCAAGTACATCTTTTGTCAAAATTAATAATATAGTTATTCAAAAATAACTTTCATTTTCTATTCAAAATAATTTACAGCCATTTTTGTGGCATACCAATCTAGTATTTATTTATGTAAAATCTAAAAAAAATAATGATTTTGAAAATCAGTACTCTAATTAAATCAATGGTAACTGAAACTCGAAATAAATTATGTAATTTTATTCAAAATGGACTAAAATAACAATCATTGTTCTAAAAACTTGCCTTTAAATGCATACTTTTAAACATAATTTTAATAAATAAATAAAAACATAATTTTAAATTCAAATTGGAATAATTATAGATATTTTGTTACTGCAGTTTTAAACTTTTAAGCTATCTTTTGCACACAGGTTAATTCCTTATAACCATTACAAGAGAAATATCTTAGATTTAGTGCTTTGAATATTAATTATTCAATTTAAATAATTTTAATGCAAAATGAAAACAACAAAACGCAGCAACATGCAAAAAATTTAGAAAATAAATTTGAGCCTCGGAGAAATTGCACTTTAATGATTCTTTGAATTAAATGGTACTGATAAAGTAGATTAGAGATATATTTTTATTTAGTTACTAGCTGAACCGGTAAACGGTGTTCTGCCATATAAATTATTTCTAGTAAATATTTTGGTTGTTAATTAAAAAATAACAAATGTATTGTAAGTGTGTGGAGATGGGATCTATGACAGAAAGAGGAGTGGGGCACTGTAGACGATGATCGCCGATAACAACAAAAGAACACCAACCATTCATTTTCTCAATACAATGTATTTCATTAATTAAACGAACATATACATCGTTTGATCTCTTAAAAGTTAAACGTAAATTGAAAAAAGTAATATATGTTTTATCCTAAAGTATAAAAATGAAATAAAGAAAATCAATATCCATTTCGAAGTGCAATTGAGTGTACTATATTTATTGTCAGTCCGTCTTTAGCCAACACAAATAAGCTCGATGGTTTGCCCACTCGAGAACATGCACGTATAATTGACCGTGTGAAAAACATGGTGTGCCAAAATCTAAGCCGCAAACAAACATTGTTTGGCCTTGCGACTTATTGATTGTCATTGCGAATGCCAATCTAATAGGAAATTGAAGGCGTTTGAATTCAATTGGCACGTCTCTGAGAATCATTGGAATTCGTGGCAGCAAAACATTTTCGGCTCGGAATTTGCCATTCAGAATGGGGGCTTCGATAACGTTTTTCATCAATTTTTTTTAATGACCAATCGCGTGCCTTTGCAGAGCTATGGTGGGTTCAAATTCCGAAGTAAAATAACTGGAGATCAAACTTTCAGTCGTAGAAGGTGTGGTGACATGCCTGGCCAATCCAGTTAGTTTAAAAACTCTGTTGGATAATTTACAGCTTCGTTAGCATCGCAAACTGTTTCGATCGATTTGTATGATACCAAGACGCCTGGCAACGATATATATTTTGAAGTTTAAATCGTCGACGTCCACATTTTTTGCTGCCAAAATGACTCTTTCTGCCAGCCACGTATGATTTATGTATTGTGTGCGTACATCGAGAAATATGCGGTCAATGAGAGCATTTTGCGAATCAACGATAGTGCAGAAATTAGTGGGCAATTTTATGCATCCAGTATTTTCCTAGACAGCAACTTTTCCATCGCCGATATCTAATAATTGATCCGAGAATGTGTCAGCAGATGGATCTTGTAGCATTTGGAAGCGCATGTTTATTTTTAGCTGGATTTTTTTAACGTTACACCACAGTGGAGATGATTTCAAGCAAGCATTGATCTCAATCCGTTGAACATGGAATGGCGGGAAGTGTTTGTCTGAAATCTCCTGAAAGGAGTAACAGAGTGCCGCCGAATGGCTTGTTGTTTTTTATATCTTTGAGTGTTCTGTTTAACGCCTCAAGAGAGTGTTTGTGTGCCATAGTGCATTCATCCCAGATGATAATTTTGCATTTTTTCAGTACCGTGGCCATGGACGATTGTTTTTTTTATGTTGCACACTGCGTCTGGATTATTTTGAATATTCAGTGACAGCTTATATGCTGAAGTAGCTGTTCTGCCTCCATCCAATAAAGTTGCTGCAATGCCAGATGATGCAACGGCCAATGCGGTGCCATTATTAGATCGTATTTCGGCGAGAATTTGCGAAATGAGAAATGTTTTGTCTGTTCCACCTGGTGCATCCAAAAAACAGAACCCATCTTGTCTCGCCGAAACTGCTAACATAATGAGGTCGTAAATAATTTTTTGTTCATGCGTCAGTGGTGAGACATTGCGAGTAACAATAGCTGCCATTTCTGCAGTATTGTACTGCAGTTCACGATTCATTTCGATGTCCATTAAATCATGTGGACTTCGATTTGGCGAATTCATACCGAAATGACCGAGTGGTAAATTGGCAATGACAACGCAAAGATCGTCGATAGCAATCAGTGCTTCATTGTACATAGCGTCGCTGAATGTAATCATTAGATCGTTGCACCGTGTACGTATTCGATGCAATATATCGTTAGTCATTGAATCTTTGTGTATCCCACAACGTGTCTGCTCGTCCGGGGAAACATGTAATGAGCACTATAGCAAATAGTGAACAAATTTGTGTTTCTGCAAAGCTCAATACTGCTTCAGCAAGCATATCGTCCCAGTGATTGTCATCTTCGAGCAAGTCGAGTGCAAGGCATACATCTTTATATGTTGGATACTGTTGTCCATTCACTTTGCATATATCTTGGAATGACAATGGGCCGGTGATATTAACCAACAACAGTCGGAGATAGAAGCACTCAATCTGCCTTGGATTGACTGTATATACTCGGACCAAAGTGTTTGATTTGAATAGGTGTGCCTTGCTGGCGGGGTATTCATTTTTTTTGTTTGATTCCATGTGAAATAGCGTGGTACTTCGGAATTGAATAGTGTTCGTGCAAAGGCACCGAAAGTATCCGCACAATTACACAATTCGAAAATTTCGGTGAGTGTAGTTTTTGGTGAATTTATGGCACGCTCAGTTGCTGTCTCTTGGTGAAAAATACGCGCTGGCCGTTTTCAAGATAGATGGCTAAATGCATAACTTCTGGGTCCCTTTCATGAATTGGGAAACCAAAGATACGCCAGGCAGCTGTATAGGAGCTGATGTACCGGCAATTTAGAAACACCCTAATAACCTAGCGTTATGAAATATACTTTACGACCTATTCTCATACCTACCAAATACGCATAAAAATCGATCGAGCC
>JAPMOR010060062.1:196080-206905 GCA_026543865.1 Argiope aurantia
ACGAGATTTTTATATATTACATATAATTATATTTAAAAATCGCGCATCTATTTATAACAAATATATTTTTTTAGCATAACTAATACCCTGTAACCTCACTGAAGGGTCTTCATTCTCTGTAAAAGTAATTTTACCGCAATATACGGACTGTGTTAAGAAAGCTGTTATTCTAGGATTCAGGAAGAAAGAAAATTTGTGATTTTTACCCGTGTTTTATCAAACTTAAAATAACAAAATTAATCATAATTGCATGATATATCATACTTGTACAATTCATGAGTGCAGTTTTATGAATTGGATATGTTTTTATTACCGTAATTAAGAAAGTAGTGAATTTTCCCAATTCCATGCATAAAAAATCCCCTATAATGAAATATATTTAAAAAATCTTAATATAATATCTCTTAATAACTTTGAGCTATTTTTCATAAATCTACACGTACTAAATTTCGAAATCATAAGGAAACTGTTAATAGAAAACGCCTTTTTAAATTTTGATCTAACTTTTTTTTTGTAATTATTCTGTTATTCTAGTCCAATCTAATACAAATGTTTATTGAAAAATTTATATAATGCATCTATTAAGCAAAAATTTACTTCATTTCTCCTTAATTAGTATACTAAAGCTTCACTGTTTAATTGGCTTTCTTCATTCCAACGATGTTTAATTAATTTAATAATGTTTTTTGTATTTAAGTTGAAATCTAGTGTATCTGATATTTAAACTAGATTTTTGTAAATTTTAAGTTTTGATTTTTAAAAATTCTCATCAATAAAACATCAATTTTACCAAAAATTTCTCGTTTTATTAAATTTATTTGATTTTATTTAAAAAAATGCATCAGAAAATGTAGTTTTTAACATAACTTTTTCTCAAACAAATACACTTATATTTGTAATTTTAAAAAATTACAAGATTTAAGATTTAATTTGGGGTTTGTTTATGATAGAGAGTTTCTATTTCATCATTTACACTACATTCAAATTTAAAAAGCAAATTTACAGTAATACAATGAGATGATTGCTTAAAATACTCTTGAATTGCCAAACAAAAATATAAATAAGTTTAAGAGATTTTTATATCTTCCTTCCACAAAACTGTTTTTAAAAAAACTAATGTAAGTTTAGTTTATTATATACTAGCCGCCTTTGACTACCATCCGGCTCGCCAGCATTAATGCTCGCTAAAATGTCCAATTAATATTTTATGTAACTTGTTCTCATAATACATTTTTAACAAAATATTTTTAGCTTCAAATTTTGACAGTCATATTATTTATTTAAACTATTATGAAGATATTACGCCATTCTGTTCATTGTATTATTCACCTCTCTCTAATTTTTGATTAGCACCCGTAAAATTCAATTTTAAATTAAAGTGGAAATAAGGAAACTACAACTAATATAAAGACGCATTTTAGGTAACCCAAGCATGTTTTTAAAAAAGAATATGAAAACTGAAAGAAAAGTCTCCCGGCATTGAAGTTTTATGTGCACAACAGAATAATTTTCATAATTTATAATATCTGAAAGAATTATTCAACAAAAATTTCATGGATTCAATGAGAAATTCAGTTTTTAGTTTTATTTTTAAAAGGGCATAAACTCTGTCAATAATATTTTTTTCTGTTTAAAAATATAATTCAAAAAATTATGAAATTTTAAACAGTTCTTTGACCCTAAGGAATCATATTCTACCAAATATTCTTGATACTCCAACGTTTAAATAAATAAATAAACGTTTCTATTTTCTGCGTTCAAATCTGGCCGATTTATGAAGTTTTAAATGTGATATTGAAATTTTCACAAATCGATCAGTTTTAGTAATTGATTTAGTTTATTGGAATGCCAGTCTTTTTATTTAAAATATCAACGTCTTAAGAATATTTTTTAAATATGATTTACAAAGTAGAAGCTATGGGTAAAAATTTAAAATTCATAATTCATCAGTATTTATTGATTCAAATAACATAATTATTTATTTCATTTAGAACATTTGTTAGCAGATCTATGCTTATTACTAAAAGTTTACAAATTAGCTGATTGGCTCCAATTATATACATAAAAAACAATATTTGCCTTAAATAAAAAATTTTCATCGAATTACTAACTTTGATATTATAAAAGATCATAGAAACCCTTTCCTTGCATTTATTTTTCAAAAAAATATCATGTTTCATATATATTTCATTTCCTGCTGAAAATTACATTTTTATAAGTTTAATTTGGAATGATAGTTAACTTATTTTTTAATTTGTTCTTTTAGCAATATAATGGCAACGAGTTGATAAAAGTTAATTTTGTTCCTTTAACGTGCAAAGTGCTCGTGCAGCTTAAATTTTATTTTTATTTTGGAAGAAATAAATTGTTGAAAAATATGATTAAATTATTTCTTTAAAAATTCATTAAAAATAGAAATTTAATTTGTTGGTTAAAACAGTAGTATCTTTGAAGCGATTTTTTTTTAACTTTAGTATGATGTAAAAATCAATTTTGTACTGTAATATTTTCGGAAGTTATAGAGGGAAAACGCCAAAATTTTGCTTACTTTTTATTTAATTAAAATTCTAATTAAAAATTTTAAAAAATCACTCCGAAGTGTACATTCCCGGTCTCCAATGTATACACGGACCAAATTTTTTTGCTGTAGGTCAAATGGTTTGACCTGTAGAGCGCCAACATACACACACACACACACACACATTGAGCTTTATTATAAATATATACATTTTACATTCATGATATGTTACAATATTGTTTTGCAAATTATTATTCCTAAATATTTTGCAGAGATTTCAAAATATTGTGTATATAAAATATAGTAAGATGGGACATGAGTGTACTGTTTCTCATTATACCACAAATTGATTCTGAGTTTCTGATTCTTCTTAGTTCTGTTTCTTGAACTTTTATGCTAGCTATAACTATTCTTTTACGCTTATTTAAATGCATTCAAAAGTTCAATGAACTTAACTTTTTAAATATTTATGAATCTTATCACTTATAATACTTAAAATTTAATTTATACGTAAGTGGTCATAGATAAACAGATTTCTATATTTAGGGGGCAACTGAGTCGAGTTTATATTCTATATAATATTCTATTTCTATATTATATTTTCATAACTGAAAATATTTATATTTTATACATTTTCAAAAAAATCTATTAATCTAAAATATTATAATTTTGCTCATAAAAGAAAATTTAATGAAAAATTTCAAAAACTCTAAAAACTCAAAAATGTTAAAAAAATAAAGTATCTACTGATATCGTTTTAAAATGATTAAAAATATTCTCCTGCAATAAAATTTATAAATAATTAACTTGTGTAAGGTTTGCGCAATAGCTTTAAACTCAGCTTAAGTAAAACTTAACTTTAATAACTTTTAACTTAACTTTAATATCACTTAAAGTACTGTAATCTTACTAATACTTTCTAATTTTATTGATTAGATAAATATCAATTGAGAGACTTTTTTAATTAAACGATTGAGTGAATTGAGTGAAATTTTATGCGAATGTGGAAATCTAATGTCACAATTTTGTTTTTGTGCTTTTTTTTATTTAAAAATAAAAGCAGAAAAGAAATATTTATTTTTACTTTTTCATATACGTATATAAAAAATAAATAATGCGAGATTATGAGGAATATTCCATTAGAATATGAGATTATGACAAATCTTCAAGTTTTAGACCAATCTGAGTACGAAAAACGCATTTTTGGCACTGTCAGTCTGTGTGGCTGTTCGAAGACAATGAACTCGATAACTACAAAGCGTAAAGAGCTCGACTGATAAAATTTGATACTCAGATTTGGTATCTAAAAATATAGATTTTTATCAAATTTTGAACTAAATTTGTCAAAGGGTTGTCGACCTGTACTTTCGCATGCAAACGCGATTTTATGCGAGAAGGGGGTGAGACATTTATTAGAAAGTATGTGAAAAAGTTAAAGGAGACCATTTCTGCTAGTAAACACTTTGCAAAGAAAAAAAAATAATATACGTTTTTGTTTACGATTTCATAGAAACTCGATGTAAAGATTGACTGTGCATTTGTTTAATTCAGTTTTATTTTAAGTCCCGTTTTGAGGTTATGTGGAATCTACTTTGGGAAGTATCTCTTAATTTTGAACCATGTTCAGGTGACTATGGAAACAGTGGAAACGACAAGCTGTTGTCACCATACCAACGGATTTTTTTTTTTTTTTGCCTTTAAAAGATCAAAGCTGGCATCATGTCAGTTTTCTGTCAAATTGGGACTTCTGCAATCTTCCAGGCTCGAACTCTGTTGCGATACGATTGCAACTTTAAAGATAGGAATTTTGTTTATTTACCTACATTATCAAAAATCGGCCGACACGGAACAAAAATATTGGTGATTAAATTTCCTTAAAACTTTATGAACTTTAGATTTTATTTCATAAAAAAAGTACAATACAGTTAACAAACTTTTGATAAAGAAAAAAATCTTTGTTTTAATCCATTCTTTCACAATTGGAAAACAAACTATTTGTATATTATAAACTTATAAACTATAAAATAAATTTAATAATATTTTAGAATCAACCAAGCGAAAATTCGAATGAAAATACTTTAAAGGTTGCTTTATATATTTTACAAATTAATTCAATTATTGGAAGAAAATGAATGAAAAAATATTAAAATTTTTAAGTTATACCTCATTAATTTGGGGGATTTTAAAAACTCCATTTATTTTAAATTTAATAATGACTGCAATTGTGTGCAATGTCTTAAATTTAAAATAAATTAGTGCCCTGAAATACTATAATTTTTGCAAGATTCTTTTTCTCTTAGATAATTCATTAAATTTTTATAAAGGAATGAAAATCTATTATTTTAAATTTTTATTACATGTATATCTTATAATATTTTTTTATCAAGATAAAGAATTTTTTCTTTCCTTTTAAACATGAATGTTGTAAATATTTGTCACATGAAATTACGAAAAATATCTTACATTGCCAAGAATATATGAATACATTCAATACATTTTGATATTCAGATATATTCTACATTTCAATATATGTAAGACATTTCGTATGAAATTAAATATACACTTTCTAATCTTATAAATATAAATTCGAATAATAATGCATCGTTTCTTATTAAACATTTTTATAGAGAAAACTAAACAAAAAAAATTCTGTTACGTAAAATAAAATTTAAAAAAATCATAAATAACCTTTATCGAAGAATAGAATAATCAAATCACTGCGTGAAATTTGACATACATAATTAATTTACTTAAAAATGGAATAAGATCCCTCTCCAAGATTTTTCTGAAAAATATAAAATATCATGTTCTTTCGATAGTTGAAATTCAATTCTTTTTTTTTTTCAAATAAAATATCTCTCGTCGATCTTGTTGATTAAATAAAACGTTTAGAGTTCCCTTGAATGCTTGAACAGGATCTGTTTACTTTCTCAGATTTAAATACTACATGGAGAATTTAATGCTTCTTTAAGCTTTGGGAAAACTTTATAGAAATATAATTTTCATTTGGCATTTGAAATATGAAAGAAAAATACATACACATGAAGATCTTTTTGATTATCTAACTACAAAAGAAAACGTAGAAAAGATAGCTAAGATTAAATTGATTAATGCTGTTATGAAATTGAAAAGAATTTTCCTTTTTTTATGGCCTGACCTTTAAATTTTACTTTACCATTACAGAAGTGAGTGTGTTTTTTTCAAGTCACATATATAAACAGTGTACAACATACCAGTGAGCTCAGTTTATTATATAAATGATAAACAAAGAAAATTAAATAGAGAAAAAAACTATATGGATGGTTGAGCTTATTATTTATATGCGGAGGAGGCAATAATTACAACTGCCATCTCCAAAGCTGAGGGGAACAATTTATCAAAATCTATCACCACCCACGGAAGCCGCTAAATTTTATTTCATCTCTCTTCCGTTATGTTTTCTCTCGCATCACGATGAAATTTTAAATAATTTTGAAAATATATGGTGACGATTTTTATTTAGATATATAGTTTGTATAAAAGCACTGAATGTAACAAACTTTTCTATACAGATATTTACAAATATTGAGTACTACAAACTTTGGAATAACAACATTACTGGGTGATAATTTATAAATGGCTAAAATTATGTAGTAAGGAACAAATCCAAAAAAGACATTTTAATATATGGCTATTTGGATGAAGCATTAAAAAAATTAAGGCCACATGTTTCTGAAGTTCATCACTGCATTATTATTAAACACCTTTGGTGATCAATTGACTCATTTGAGATAGTGATTTAGGCTTAATTTTATTTAAATATCTTATAACTCAATATTCTTAATATTTTTTTCAACAAAGTACCTTTAAACTTTAAATTGGGAAAGATAATATTGTATTGCAAGCTTTTATTACATCACTATAAAAGTTTTTAGATCAATAAATAAGTATAATGTTGCTCAAAATAAAAAGTTTCCATTACATATAGTAGATATTTTTCGATATTCCCGAAACACCTTGTTGATTAAAGTAAAAATAGATATAAAATCATGCTTTAAATTTTCACAGTAAACATGTAACATACTGAGTGGTTAAATGTGCTAGCAAAAAATTTGCAAAATCGATCCAATTGTTGAAGTTAGGAGACTCTGTCAAAATTTTATTTTTAAATATTTCCTGGGGAATTTCGAATATGATTGGAGGGCAGATATTAATTATAGTACAAAAAATGGTGTAATCTACACAATAGTTAAGATTGGCGGCCATAAAAATTTTCTCTTATAAAGAATGTTTTAAAGAATCTTTTTAAAATAAAGGAAGGTGGCGAACAGATAACTATTCATAGAACATCTAGAAGTCATAAGTTTTGATATAAAATAAAAATTTGCGAAATTGATATAATTATTTAAGCTATAGGAATAATATTTTGCAATAAGAATTATTTTCAATATATAGATAGGTAAACTGATAAAGTCTTTGACCCAAAGTTATACGCTTTGCATTAATAAAATGTTGATTAGTTTATAATTGCCTAACTATATCCAGTTCGAATTTTATCGTTATGCATCAAATTTTAAATAAACTTGATAATAAGAATACACCAAAATGTATGCTTTTAGCTAATTTTCATCCAATATGTCATTATTATTAATTTTTCGTTAGCTTATAAGCTGTTTTAATAAAATTGTAAGATAAATATTTTTAGCATTGTCGATTCTTTTCTTTCTTTAAAAAAAATCGTGTGAAATTTACTTTTAAATATTGCATTATAAATGTCTGGATTGTTTGACACAATTGATATTTGACAGAAAAAAAGTACAATTTAATCATTATTAAGATTAAAAGTTCGTTTTAATTCCGTTATAACGCATCTTTTAGCACGATAAATGTTAATTTCAGAAATGTTCGTTTATAGTAAAAAAATAAATTCATTTTGTATTTTCCAAAGAATTTTATTAAAAATTTAATCTTATAAAAAATATTTAACAAAAGAATTGAAAAAAGGGAATTGTTTAATCGCAATCTTAGAATATGTCACAAACTAAAACAGAGTAAAGACATTTATTTTTTTGTAAAAATATTCCTTTGATAATATCTAGATATAAATTCTTCATTCATTAATTACAATGAGAAGCTTTTTCCTTAAAAAAATTGGTTCCTATCTACTCTAAAGGCAACAGTTTTCATTCTTTTATAAAATGAAAGTCAGTACACTTAACAATGCTGTGATTTTTCTGATCATTCTATAATAGCTGCTTTTGGCGACAAATCTTATCGGAAATATTATCGGCAAATCTTATCTTATTGACAAAACTTATTTCGCCGGAAATCTTATGTTTTTTAATTAAATTTCTCATGCATTATTTGATGTTCATGATTCTCTCAAGAAAAATTTATAAGTATCAATTCATAACATGTATTAAAATTGGGTTATTTTAATAGCCTTGCACTTGTCCTATTTATTGTATACATGAATCATTTTAATGGAATCAAGTATCATGCGCCCAGTACTATTATAAGCACAACTGTTCGATTCATCTATTTTTTAACTGTCGCAGTTCATAAACTTCATTTTTTTTTATTCCTCAGATAAATTACACAGATATTAAATAGAATTCTTTTCTTTTGGCTGCCAACAATAGAAAAATCACTCTATTAAATATTTGGGGAAACAATGAAAATGGTTTGAATTTCTTTGTTTATCTCCAATAAAATCTATATCCAAACCAATATCCAAAATCTATTGTTTATCTAAATATTTTTTAAAAAAACTGTCGAAAATCAGAAAAAATTGCACAATTAAATCAATGCCATTAGAAAAACATTTTTTTCTATTTTAAAATAGTATAAAAATTGTTATGCAATAGTTTGCAAAATTATCATAGAAAAATGATAAAATATCACTTAATTTATAATTAATTGTATTTCAAGTTAGAATTTCATTAAAAAAATCATTCCTAAGAGCACATTTCAATCCTCCAAGGTATAATTATACCATATTTGGTAACTCTAGGTCAAACAATCTGACCTATAGAACGCCAATGCATATATTCTCATTTATTATCAGTAGAAACAGTCCTGGCTTTTGTCATATATTATTGCTAATTCACTTTTAAATTAAATATATTTATAAATTTTATTTTAATATTTACATCATTCGTATTATATCTAAATATACTAAAGATCATTCTACCTATACTGAAATCAATGTAAGCGATTATTTAGATAAGGTTGAATCTTTTCAATTTTCCGGCAATGGCTTCAATATCCTCTTATTATGGTCAGCGAATCTGGATAGTAATAATTTACAGAAAGCTTGTATAATATTTGACCGAATCAGGAATAATAATACTCCATGGATCTTAACTTTATTCTTTTAACCTTTCCGGGAATCGTTTCTCGGTACTCTTTATAAACGGAAAAAGGCTTCCTAACTTTTTGCGGCGGTTAATGCTGATTTCTTTGATATTGATTTTCACTAGAAATGCGGTCGGCAATTTCCAGGAAGATCTTTTGTGTCTGAAAAGGGAACAAAGAATTTCGAGCAATGGTCTGTTGTTTCCTGTTAGTATTTCAATTAAAAGAATCTAAAGATAAGTAGAATTCCTATTAAGTACATTAGATAACATTGAAAAGTAACTTTTACAGAACAAGAGACTTTGAGCCTAATGAACGAGAATAAATGGTCAAATAATTCTGGTACAGCGGAAATTAAAAAGATAAATTTCTTTTTTTCCAAAAGAATTTCAATAATTCGATATTTTTCTTTTACAAGATTTAATGATATCGGTGAAATATAAATAAGATAAATCAAATTTACTGTGTCAAACTGAAAAAAAAAGCTTCATTACCAATTTTGAATGCATATCTGAAAATAGATTGATATTATTTTCAATAATTAGAATTAGATCTGGATTATAATTATAATAGAAGATCATTTTGATCGAAAATTATATAGATCATTTAGAGAAAAATCATTTCTTCAAAACTTATATCAGAATTAAAAATTCTGATAAAATGTAAGTTTTTGCAGATAGCTTAAAAAATTTTTTTATTTACATTTGTACATTTTCTGAACTACTCAACTTTCTTGGTGTAAGTGATTTTTTTATAATGCATTTTAATAATCTTCTTTCATACGTGCTTTTTATACAAATAACGTTTTTTTTTTATCTTTTAGGATTCTATTCTAAGAGAGTCGTTTAATAAAACTATTCTGTTTTCGAAAAAAAAAAGATATAATTAAAGTACAATTTTGCTGTCCACATCTGTCAAACATCCCGATTTTCTGCTTTTAATGAAAAGAAAAAACACGCTCACACTGGTTGCTTTCATTTTAAATGAAAGATACTTCTTTTAAGTGGTAAATTTTGTCTAGTATTCTTATTCTTACATTAATCAAATTTTTATGCTTCAAAGAATAAGAATTATTAACAAAAAGAATTAAAAAGGAAAAATAATCCACTAACATTTTTCTTTTGGGAATTTTTCACATCTTTTCACTGTTGAGAAACAGATACTTTAATTCTTGCAATTAACTTTAATTTTGTTATTTATTCCCCACAGAATTAATAATTAGCGTCTTAAGTCACATTTTCGTTTCATTTAAAGATTTTATTCCTGTTATTATAAATTCTCATAAAAATATTTTTCCTTAATCCAAACTAGGATTTTACATTCAAGTGTTTTAGTCAGATTCAGCAAGCTTCCAAAACTTTTCCAACATAACCAATATGATAAACAGAGCTAATACTAGGATACTGGGTCTCTTGTCAACACATATTCAAACGCACTGTTTAGCGTACTATATAAACATAAAACTTAATTTGATATAAAATTAGATTTTAGTTCATAAATAAGTGTTTAAAATTTCATAAAAGCTAAAAAATGCCCTCCCCCCCCCGATTATTTTCATTTAGCTTTATCTTAAACTAGCCGCCTTTGGCGACCAGCCAGTTCACCAATCTTAATGTTCGCTAAAATTTTAATAATTAAATATTTTATGCATTTCCTACTTTAATAACTTCTTCATCAAAATATTTTAAAACTTCAAATTTTGATAATCATATAATTTACTTATAATATTATAAAGGCCTTCAGTCATAACGTAATATGCATCTCTCTAATTTTCCGTTAGCTCCCGTAGAATTTATTCTTTAAATTAAAGTGGAAAGAATGAATCTGCAATTAATATGATTACTGAAAATAGACTGAGCGTTTAAACTTTATGGGCACTAAAAAATATCTTTCTTAATATATACTTATAATAAAGCTCAATGTGTGTGTGTGTGTGTGTGTGTGTGTGTGTGTGTGTGTGTGTGTGTGTGT
>JAPMOR010060062.1:206915-255468 GCA_026543865.1 Argiope aurantia
TGTGTGTGTGTGTGTGTGTGTGTGTGTGTGTGTGTGTGTGTGTGTGTCTGTTGGCGCTCTACAGGCCAGACCATTCAACTTACAGCTACCAAATTTGGCACGTGTATACATTGGGGGCCGGGAATCGCATCTGGGGGTTATTTTTTTCAAATTTTTAATTAGAATTTTATTTATTTAAAAATTAAGCGAAATTTTGGCGTGTTTCAGCTATTTCAAGAATTTGTCAACAAAATTTTCTCAGACTCATCATGAGCAGATCGATTAATTAAGAATGCTTAATTTTAAATGCATCAAACACTAAGAAAAGAAATAGTATCGTTTAAAATAATCTGTCAAAAACAGGTTAAAAAAACTACTTAAAAAACGATGTACTTAAACCTATAAGCATATACAAAAAATATATAACTAATATAAATACAATTTAATTACAAAAGCGGCCAACTAACCCAAAAATAATTTAAATCAAGTCCGCATCCGTTGATAATAGTTGTCAACAATCAGAAAACAATGCGCATGCGTGAATTTCCAACGCCAGTTATGGTAACGCAAATGCATGAATTTTTCTACGCCAGTTGGGGTAACGCTATGCAGATTAGAAATATTTAATTTCCTTTATTCTGTTTTATTTTAATTCAAAAGTACTTCAGAATGAATCTGAAAGATCGTTTAATTAACAATGTTTAATTTTAAATGCATCAAACATTAAGAAAATAAACAGAATCGTTTGAAATAATCGGTCAAAAAATGTTAAGCCTAACCTTATTAGCGTAGGAAAAAACTGAAGCCTTACTCATTTGGCGGTGGAGAAAATGAAAAGATTTTTTGGTGGGAAAGTTATTTTTTAATTAATAATTAAAATCCTAATTAAAAATTCAAAAAAGGGTTCCCAGGTGCCCATTCCCGATCTCCAAGGTATACATGTACCAAATTTGGTAGTTGTAGGTCAAACGGTCTGACATGTAGAGCGCCAACACACACACACACATTGAGCTTTATATAAGTAGAGACTAGTCAAGTAAGTCAACAATTGTTTTGCAAGAAATATTGATTACATTTGTTTTCACATAACTCATTTCGATATACGCTCATGACCATAAATTAAGGAAAAATGCAAGTTCAGGAAAAGAAAGAGTCAGAAGCAAAACAAATGTGACTTATTTATAAAGCCTATTTATTAAACAAAAGGTAAAAAGCAAAAAAGATGCTATATGTTTGATATCATTAATAAAAATTGCGATTGTTTGCTCCCTGGAGCAAATTACAAAACCTATTTACAAAAACCAGTATTACAAAACCTATTAACAAAAACCAGTATTACATGGTTGGTATGATTATTAATGCATAGTATGTCTGTCAGACGATGCAATACAGTCCGTACAACGCCTAGGCATGCTGAGTATCAAATTATCGATCTGATTTTAAGGAATAAAACACCACTCATCAAGCAATGCTCTCCGAAGTTCCGGTAGACATGTAGAAAGTGATTGACGGGCTGTAACTAGTCGATCAAGCATGTCCCGCACATTCTCTGCTGGATTCAAGTCCAGTGAGAATGCTGGCCAGTCCATACGGGTAATATCCTCCGATCGAAGGTATTCGTTTACGATGTTTGCACAATGAGGACGGGCATTTTCATTCCTAAACACGAATTAAGCGCCCATGGCGCCCCGAAACAAACGTACATGTTATTCCAGAATGACGTTCCGATAGATTTTGCCTGTCAGGGTTCCAATTTGAACATGCAGGTGAGTTCTGGAACCCAGAATAATTCCTCCCCAAACGAGCAAGCCTGCACCTCCTTAACGGTGTCGTTCGATGATGTTCTTTTGTTGGTAACGGGTACCTGGTGCTTTCCATATGGAAGTTCGGGGAGAATCAGACTACAAGCTAAACCTGGACTCGTCGGAAAACATCACACAAGCCCACTGTTGCGGTGTTCACAATGCATGCTCTCTACTCCAGGCTAACCGCAAGCGACAGTGAGTTGCAGTAAGTAGGACATCTGGCAGGCATACGAACATATAGACCAATCTTCCCTAAGCATCTGTACACGGTCTGCCTTGAAACCAGTGGCTGAAGAGAGCTGACGTTATAGATCTGATGCTGTCTCGTCAGCTCTCTTTACTGTCGAGACAGACCTGCCAAATACCGGTACTCGTTCGGCGTTGTAACTCGGGGGGCGACCTGTGCTGTAACGTCTACTCACATTACCATAATCTTGGAATCGTTGCCAAAGCCTGGAGATGACACTCTAGGCGATTCCAAGCTCCTCGTATATTTCCAGCTGGGTACACCCACATTCCAGACCGCCGATAATTCTACCACGTAAAAAATCACCCAAATACGTCCTTTGTATCATAACTATGCGGTTATTGCACTGAAAGGCTTATAAAGCGCTTGCGAACAATTTTACTTCTTTGCCTGTATTCATTATACATCACTCTTTTACACTCTTGTCATTTTGACGTACTACCGGTGTCATCTGGTGGCTTCCTGCAATTTTCATATGATTTTTAAAGATGTGTGTAGTCATTTTAAGGGTGATATATGTATTTTAGAGTTAGATTTCCGCGTGACTCTAAATTATCCTTAATTTATGGATATGAGTGTAATTTCATGTCCAAATTTTTTCAAGCCATTTTACATTAAAGCTGTATTATTTTAACTGACTTACTTATGTTCCGTTTATTGTGAACTAGATCCTTCTTAATGGAGACCAGTCCCATGACATTATAGCACTATTAAAAATGTAAATATGTCCTCATTCGTCTTATAAATTTCTCAGTATTTTAACTTCACTTTTACTATACTTATCGTAACTACATAGACATTAAACAAAATTATTCTTCTTTAGCTTTCAACAATGAAAGGAAATCATGCGATCAGATAGTTGATGGCACAAGAAAAACGATTTGAGATTCAGGCTAACAATGGAATCTATTGCTTGAAATTAGGCAAAAAAATACTTTTTTTAAAAGTGCCCAAATTTAACAAAAATTCTCACTACTATTAAATTTATATCTTTAAACAACCAATTTTTTAAATTTCGAAAAAGAGGGAAATTTATATTTTTGCAATAATATTTTCAGTAATTATCAAGGATAAACAACATTCAACTTAATTTTTAATTAAAATTCTTGTTCAAAATTTCAAAAAAAAAATCTCTCCGAAATGCGCTTTACCGCCCTTCAAGATACATAGGTGCCAAATTTGGTAACAACAGGTCAAACGGTCTGGACTGTGGAATGCCAACAAATATACATATTCGTCTTTCTTATTAGTAGAGATATTAATAATCTATTAACATATTTAATGAAATATTTACTTATGATAATCTATATCTCTTTTAATAATAAAGTAGATTCCTCGGAAGGATATCTGACTATCTGTATATTCGTGTGCATGTGAACAAGATAAAATTTCAAATAGTCTTATATATTAAGTTTGGATATAACTTTTTCAGCGAAATTTCAGATGGATCACATTTTGCCATCATCTCTTTGATTGTCAGTTGGTATATCTATTAACATGTACGTGATTATTATAACGAAAAGATTCTGCAAGCCGAATGCATGAATTTTAACGTTTTTTATATTTTCCCAAAAATTGAAAATTTTTAAAGTTTGTATTAAATTGTTCAAATGGAAGGATGCTTTTCCAAATTGGATACTCGATTTTCATGTTGACTATGATGTAAATACAGTGCCATGTTGTGAAAATAAATGAAAAAGTTACAATGAAAAGGGACAATCTTTAAAAATAATAACAAAGGTGGCTAGTAAATAATGATTATTAATTTACTAGCGCCTTTGGCGACCCGCCGGTTCGCGAATCTTAATGCTTTTAAAAATTTACAGTTAAATATCTTATGTAACTTATATTTTAACAGCTTTTTCATCAAAATATTGTTAAGTTTAATTTTGATAGTCATATTATTGACTCATACTATTGTCAAGGCCTTAAGCCATAATGTAGTATGTATCTCTCTAATTTCTGTCAACTCCCGTAAAATTTCTACTAAATTAAAGTGAAAATGCCATTAATCTAGAAAGCACTTTTTATTAAAATCGAGCATTTCTTAAAAATATGAGTAATGAAAACGGAGTCGTACAGCATTTAAATCTTAAGTGCGTTGCAGAACATCTTTCATAATTTATGTAATATCTCAAGAATTATTATGATGTGAATAACAATATTTATTTTGTTTCGGTCAATAAATATTCTTCAAAAAATTATGTAATCTAAATTTTATATCATTTTTTGATCCTAAGGAATCATATTCTGTGAAATATTCTTGACACTTCAACTTTTTAATTAATAAATGGGCGTTTCTCTCTTCTGCTATAAAATCTGATTGATTTATGAAGTTTTGAATATTGTCATGTAGATATTCTAGTGTTGAACTCAATGACGCACACAAGAGGTAGAACTAAACCAATTTATTAACTGAACTCAGAACGGAGAATACAGTAACTGACAAATCTTCTGCTTTTATACAAGCAGAGAAAGTTCCAGAATACTCTTCTGGAGATAGTAAGAAAAGTCCAGAACACTTGTCTGTTAAACTAAAGAAATGTCCAGTATCTTCTCGAACATGAAATAAAGGAAAACATAAAATCCAGGAATTAAGTATTTACATATACTATTAATCGCATTGTCTCTAGCGAGATTCTAACCCAGATCTCATGATCATGAGACCAGTGCCATGACCATTCGGCCATTCAGATTCGACTGTCTTTCTTCAATGCGGCAATATTACAATTTTAGAACAATCTAGGCCAATCACTCTTGAGAAATTATGGGAGCTAATTGCCTTCTTTGAGACAATCGATAAAGTGATCTATAATCCCCTGTTTCTATAGAATAGTAATGTTGAAATTTTTCATAAGTCGGTCAGCTTTAGTGATTGCTTTAGTTGATTGGAATGCAACTCTTTTTATTTAAATACTAGCCGACTTTGGCGACCAGCCAATTCGCCAGTCTTAATGTTCGTTAAAATTTTAATAATTAAATATTTTATGCAATTCCTACTTTAATAACTTCTTCATCAAAATATTTTAAAACTTCAAATTTTGATAGTCATATAATTCACTTATAATATTATAAAGGCCTTCAGTCATAACGTAATATGCATCTCTCTAATTTTCCGTTAGCTCCCGTAGAATTTATTCTTTAAATTAAAGCGGAAAGGATGAATCTGCAATTAATATAATAATATTTTTTTACTGAAACAAAGTAATTTTTTGTAATATGATTACTGAAAATACACTGAGCGTTTAAACTTTATGGGCACTAAAAAATATCTTTCTTAATATATACTTATAATAGCGTACTATATACACATAAAACTTAATTTGATATAAAATTAGATTTTAGTTCATAATTAAGTGTTTAAAATTTCATAAAAGCTAAAAAATGCCCCCCCCGATTATTTTCATTTAGCTTTATCTTAAACTAGCCGCCTTTGGCGACCAGCCAGTTCTCCAATCTTAATGTTCGCTAAAATTTTAATAATTAAATATTTTATGCATTTCCTACTTTAATAACTTCTTCATCAAAATATTTTAAAACTTCAAATTTTGATAATCATATAATTCACTCATAATATTATAAAGACCTTCAGTCATAACGTAATATGTAACTCTCTAATTTTCTGTTAGCTCCCGTAGAATTTATGCTTTAAATTAAAGTGGAAAGGATTAATCTGCAATTAATATAATAATATTTTTTACCGAAACAAAGAGTTTTTTTATAATATGATTACTGAAAACAGAGTCACTGAACGTTTAAACTTTATGGGCACTAAGGAATATCTTTCTTAATTTATGTAATATCTCCAGAATTTGTCAACAAAATTTTCACAGGTCCATCAGAAGCAGATCGATTAATTAACAATGTTTAATTTTAAATGCAACAAACACTAAGAAAATAAAATGAATCGTTTAAAATAATCGGTGGAAAACAGGTTAAAAAAAACTACTTAATGATACTTAAAACTATAAGCATATACAAAAATATATAACTACCATAAATACAATTTAATTACAAAAGCATACAACTAACCTCAAAATAATTTAAATCAAGTCCGCATCCATTGATAATAGGTGTCAACAATCAGAACACATCTGAACACAATGCGCAAACGTGAATTTTCAACACCAGTTACGGTAACGCAAATATTTCTACGCCAGTTGGGGTAACGCTATGCAGATTACAAATTTTTAATTTCCTTTATGCTGTTTTATTTTAATTCAAAACTACTTCAGAATGAATCTGAAAGATTTATTAATTAACAATGTTTAATTTTAAATGCATCAAACATTAAGAAAATAAACAGAATCGTTTGAAATAATCGGCTGAAAAATGTTAAGCCTAGCCTCATTAGCGTGTGAAAAAATTGAAGCCTTACTGATTTGGCGGTGAGGAAAATGAAAAGAGTTTTTGGCGGGAAAGTTATTTCTTAATTAATAATTAAAATTCTAATTAAAAATTCGATAAAAGGGACCCCAAGTGAACATTCCCGAACTCCAAGGTATACATGTACCAAATTTAGTAGCTATAGGTCAAACGGTCTGGCCTGTAGAGCGCCAACACACAAACACATTGAGCTTTATATAAGTATAAAGCTTTATATAAGTATAGATAAGCTTCTTAAGACTATTTTGTTAAATATGCCTCAGAAAGCACAGAATATATATAAAAATTTTAAATTCGTAATTAATCAGCATTTATTGATTCAAATTAGATAAAATATAATTATTTATTTCATTTAGACAATTTTTCAACAGTGTATATGTTTACTAAATGTTTACAATTTAGCTGTTAGGCTATAATTATAGAAGATATTTTGTACATATTAAAGAATATATGCATTTGCAGTTTAAATTTTATTTTTATTTTGCCCGAAATAAATTGTTAAAAAATATAATTAAGTAATTTTTTTTTAAAATTCATCAAAAAATAAAATTAATTTGTCCGTTAAAACATTAGTATCGTTGAAAAGATTATTTTTTGAACTTCAATATGATGTAAAAATTAATTTTCTGCTGTAATATTTTCGGAAGTCATAGAGGAAAAACGCCAAACTTTCGCTTACTTTTTAATTCATTAAAATTCTTATTAAAAATTTTAAAAAATTGCTCCGAAATGCACATTTTTGACCTCCAAAGTATACATGTGCCAAATTTGATAGCTGTATGTAGAACGATCTGCCCTGTAGAGAGCCAATACACACACACTCACATTGAGCTCTTTTATAAGTATAGATGACTTATTTTGTTAGAAATAATAACGAAAAGCGTTCTGATGATTGTCAGGTAAACTATTTTTTAATTGAATGAATTTCTAGAAAAAGTTTTAACTTTTTTTAATCCATGCATCAAAATGGGTGGGTATTTTGATGGTTGCATACATACACATTTTTTCACAAATATCACAAAGGAGCGTTAAGCGTATAATTTTGATAATTGTCACATGAACGTGAATTGATCTCATTGCATGTTTTCATAGCTGCTGTGCAATATATGAAAAGCAAATGTAAAAAGCAGTACGAATTGTAAATTTAAATTGAAGCGGAATATTTCATCTGAGCATGAATTGTTTCTATTGATACAACGAGAAAAACTAAATATTAATGAACATATCTAATCGTGCACTTTATTATACGATATCCAGAAACGTACCTACATAAAATGGTGCCCAGGACAAATGCAAAAATAGTGTTCTAAAACTATTATACTCATATCCCTTTCCCTAAGAAAAAATGTTATAACAGGATTGGGAGTTGTTTAACCCTGAGTAATTATAATTAGAAATATTTTTTTAACTGTGGCTTATCATCGAATGAATAACTCTTAATTATTCAAACAGATCAATTAAACTTTTCATATGAGAATAAATATTACAGCAGTTATAAAAAGCAATTATTAACATAACTACAGTTAAAATGTGTAAAAAAAATTGAAAATATTTTTAATGTGATAGCTGACAAATAGAAACCTTAGAGTTGTCAACAAAAATAATCTGTAACTTTGCTGTTTGTTGTCGCATTTTCAAAAACTGGTATCGATGGAACTGGCTCAAAGAGACAGGTTAGTTTAGATCGACATACTTATTAATTGAATTAATTAACGTAATTAATTAATTAGTAACTCAAAATTTTCCATCTACAATTGCTAATTTCGATTGCTTATCATGAAATTTACAACTGAAAAATATTATGAGCTACTGATAAAAATTTCGAGAGTTATAGAGTTTTAAAAAATTACTTATCCAGTATTAAATGAATCATAAAAACTTTTGACGATATCTCAGAGCTATAATATGTTTCTCAAATTGTAATTAAAATTTATAATTATACTACAAAAATGGATGATGTAAATTTGTAAATTTAAAAAACTTTACAATTTTTATGAATTTTTTAAATATGACAGTAATAAAAAAGTGAATTGTAACATACACTACTGGTCAAAATTATTGCAAACTTGGGAAATTTCAGGTTTTTTTCATTAAAAAGCCGCCAAAAGTAATATTTTTTCATTTGAAGTGATATTTTTTAGTATAAATGAAGTGGAGAAGTTTCAAACTATTGTGCCATCCATTGTGAAGTAATCGTCTGCTATGATTGTGTCATCCCGGTAGTTTATTATAAAATAGCTCCGACTGCGAAGGATTTCCTTTCGTTTGTTGCACTGTCGAAGTGCGTTCGCTGTGCATTGCTTTTCAATTTAAACTGATCACATTTAAAATCTTAGGATGGCTCATCAGAGCGACTGCAGTGAGTCGACTGTTTCACACCTCATAAAGAAATTAAAAACCGAAGGAACCATAGATAAAAAAGCCTAGAAGTGATCGTCTGAGATTATTTTTCTAAACATGTTGATGCTACATTGACAAGATTAAGCCGTAAAAATATATTCTTCATGTTCTGCTACATTTGCAAGAAAATGGAATGAGTCCACGTCTGTCATGCCGGTCCCAGAACAGTTTGCAGAAGGCTCTGTGAATCTGGTTATAGTGCACAAGTACCTTTGAAAAACCCAGCTGACGAAAGCAATGTGGAAAAAACTTTTGGAGCGGACCAAGGCGAACAAAATTGGAGTATTTCGGAATGAAGGCAAGTTATATTCAGCGACGAAAGACGCTTCTCTTTAATGTCTGAGAAGCCTGGCCACGTTTGGCGTAAAGCAAAAGAGATCATGAGGCCAGAATGCCTGATTCGTACATCAAAACACCCAGAAAGCGTAATGGTGGAGGGGGGGATGCATGTCATATCAGTAAACTGGACGACTTCATTTTGTACAGAGAACCATGAATGGTGACAAGCATATTGGTATGCTGAAGAAAAAAACTGCTTCATAGTGCACATAACATGTTCTCAAGGCAGAAATGGGTGTCTCAGCAAGATCTAGTACCAAGCCATGCATCGAAAAAGGTAAGACAAACATTACAATTAATTTAAAGTTTCATTTCATTTCAGTCCTGACCTCTATGTCAAAATACTCATTATTTTAGGTTAAGGCTGCGTTTGCAAAACATGGTATTAATATTCTGCACAGCCAGGAAACTCACCAGTTTAAACCCCATTGAGAATTTATAGAGTATAATGGGAAAGAAAATAACGGAAAATCATCTCAGAATAAAGCGAGAACTTCCGGAAACAATGATTAAAGTTTGGCACCATGAAATAATAAAAAAAGTGTTTCAAAACCTTGTGGATTCCATGCCTAACAGAGTGGCTGCTGTAATCAAAGCCAGAGGATTCCCAACCAAATATTAAATGCTTTTCAGTTAACTTGAATTCTTTTATTATCTTTTCTGATCAAAAGAACTTGAAATTCTTTCTTTACTTCATTTTATTCCGGGGAACCAAAATGGATTCCGATACTGATAACCTGCACATTTTGTTTGCATTTTATTCTTTTTGAAATTAAATAATTTTTTTGTTCAATAAATTTATTATATCTTGCCTATAGACTAATTTAACATACTGATATAAGAAGTATCACTTTAAATGAAAAAATATTACTTTTTGTGGGGTTTATTCTTGAAAAAAACATGAAATTTTGCAATACTTTTGACTAGTAATGTACAACATAAAATTTTTACATGACAGCAAAGCTGAAATATTAAAACAACAGAATCCTAAAAATTACGTTCACATCTGAATAGTTTTTTTTTAATATTTACAAAAAACTGCGAAATTTCCACTGTAGATTGGAAAAGCCTTGCCACGCTTAATTCTTGAAGAACTGTATATCATTTCTAATTATTTCCATTGATCTACGCGTTGTGATATATGAGTTTTAGCTACTGTCACCATTGAATAATTTTCAGATCAGATGACTTTTATATAAAGCAGAATTTTCTTTCTTTGCAAAATTAAATAATATCTTTAATTAGTTGATATTAAAGTTATAGAATATTAAAAAGAATTTTTATTAGAAGAAACAATACTTATGCTGCTGGATTGTGATTTTTAACTAATCACTTATATTTTATTATATTTTTTCCCTAAGATTTAATGATCAATGACTAGTTATACAAGTATGGCATATTTATGAATTTTTTCATAAAATTTAAGCATCAATCCTACAGTTTAAATTCTTTCTTTTTCGTTTGGCATAAGGATTTGGAATAAGGTCGATAAAAATTGCCTTATTTATAAATGAAGTTGAAGATAGTTAAAAATTTATGTTTTCCAAATTGAAAAACTTTATTTTTTTGGAAAACTAAAAAAAAATGCTTTTTATCTTTATTTAAGATATTCCATTGGTTGAAATTACAATCTTGCTTAAAATGTGAACGAAATTAAATCATTGAATCTAAATTAAATAGCGAGCAATCAATTATTAAAAAGATTAAGTTAATTAAAATAAAAAAAAATTTCAATCCCAGAACTTCAGTCCCCGCGCTTCAACTGAATCACATTCATAGATATCTTTATTTCAGAAGATTGGAATACTGATACCAGAAGTAGCATTTAAAACCATTGTTAAATAACTTTTTAAAATAATTTGCTTCTCTTGTGACATGAACGTGCACTTCTTTTCTTCCAAGCATATTAACTTTTTAGCCATTTTTCTTATTGAATCTCGCTTTATATTGTTAAAATGTTGCTCTTTATTCTTTCAAGTTAATTCGGTTGTGTGTGATTTCCAATAGCAATACCAGTGTCATTCTGATCGAAGCTAGGTAATAAGTCACTCATTCTCATCATATAACTTTTATTATATGAAGATAACTAAAATAAAATTTAAAAGCGACAAAATTAAATAGAATGATTTTAATAAAAATAATATTTTTAAAAATTCGATGTTATATTTGAAGTTCATATTTTATACAATCCTGCTCATGGTGTTCTTGTACTTCTTTTGTGTTTTTTGGTGCATGTCTATAATAGGGTTCAAATGGAAAACTGCAATATCTAAAAGTTCATATTCAAATTAATGGCCACTTTATCCTTTTTTTATTAGTACTTTTTGCAGTGATTACCCTCATGGCAGTATACATATAGCGGCTATATTGCAAAAGAATACTATTACTAAAAATATTCAAAAATGCAACCAATGTTCTAGTTATAGTAATAAAAAAAGCATTTCTTGGATATTAACTGATTGAATCAAAAATTCGACACATTATAAAATTACATTTGTCGAATTTCAAATATCTAATTTATTGTGTCTTTGGGCCCTTTCGTTTGAACACTCAAAAATCAACAGATTAATAGGCAATCAACAGCTTGACAGAGATGACCCAAAATTTGATACAGATCTTTAAATCTTTTGATAAAACCTTATACCAAATTCCATTCATCCGGACTTTTTTCATGCATCTTGTTTCTATGACCACGTGCTCGTGTAGAGAGACATCTTAGCATCATATATTCAAAATTAACCAAATCTTACTTGACACATTTCTGACGAAATTTCAACTACTACCTTTCCATTTTTAAATTTCCATTTTAGCAAACAAAGGGCATAATTCCCTTTTTTTTTTTTTTTCTTTACTTTGGTGAGGTCTAAAACACGAAATTTCAGCAAATTACCTGGTTAAGCTATTAGACAATTACAACGTATTGTCATATACAGCCAAACCTTGATTTACGAGCAAAACAAAAAGTAAAAAGTAATTCGTAACGAGCGATGTTTCGCAGAACGAGTAGTAAGCAAACACTGTGAGATCACAAGCTGGATTGGTTTGTATCAGTCTATGTTAAGCACTTGTTTGAAGAAAGCCTTTATATTTACATGGAAAACGTCTTGGCCAAATACGTTGTAGAACTCTACTCCGAGGCGTTTAAACAAAGACTTGTGATGCCTTGATCAATAAGCTTTTGTCACGGGCCAAAATTATGAAATTAGAGGTCCATAGCAATGGTATTGTTGCTATTGGCGATATGCGAGGATCGAACTCGCAACCTTATGGTTCGTAGCCGAGTAACATGACCACAAGACAAAAGAAATTTCTCATGTCCCGTAGCTGTTATCTGGCTTTAAAGTGTCACCACAGTATCATTCATCTAGTAGAAGAACATAATCAGCACTTCCAAGGAGCAAATGGGGGCTGCATTCTGTGTTACAGTAAAAGTCAGTTGAAGAGATTTGTTTAAGAGAGAAAGAAAGAATATACGCAACAGAGCGGCATCTTTCCAGTGAGATAAGTGAGAATACTGAAAGCAGGAAAATTGCTCCATCGTATATTGAGAAGCATCATTCATCATAAAGCAGTAGCTACACGTTCTACAAGTTAATTTAACGATAATGCCGTGTCTCATTTTCGCCAAGGTTTCATGTGTAGCTAAAGTCAAATGTCTTTAGAGAATTTCATTGTAAAAAAACTTGCACGACTTATAAATTATAAATTACATTATTATAATATTGTTTAACTATTTCTTTTCGAAATGGAACACATTGTCTTATTTTACACGGATTCTAACGGGAAAAAAAGTGTTCCGCTTAACGAGTCCTTCACATTACGAGTAAGATTTGGAAATGGATTATATTTCTTAAACGAGGTTCCACTGTACTTCGAATAGAACAAAATAAAACTTAAAAATTTAATTCCAGTGAAATAATATATATATATATATATATATATATATATATATATATATATATATATTAACGACACAGATGAATTGTTTCATAACCATAAATCTCACCCGTATGCAGTTATTTTAACAGATGAATTCAAATGAATTTTCCCTTGGATCAAACATTAAAATCATAAAGTTATTTATATATTGTTGGAATCTGTTTAAAATCGAAGTGTTATATCTTTATCACCAATAAAAAGAACTTCTATGGTTAATGAATTTCCTATCTGATTAACAATCGTTTCTACCTGAAAATAAAATTTTAACCTTAAAATAAAGGTTCATAAAATATCATTATGCGAATTAGTCTTTCACCAACGAAGTAACATTTCACTTTAAAATATTGGTGCCAAAGCAATTCATTCACTATAAAAATTTATGGGTATAAATGGAATAAACCATAGAGACAAATTCGAAACTATTTTTAAATGAATGTAATGAAATACTTAAATTTCCAATTAAAAAATTCATAAGTTAGTCGGAAATTGAAAATGAATGTTCATGTTAAAAATCTAATCCATCTGAGTGTCACATTTGTTTAATTTTTTTAAACATCAGTGAAGTATATTGAAAGAAATGTATGCAAGAACGTTTTGCTCTAAAAGCAGACCATTAGAGGTGCTAGTTACCACCAAATTTGATTTTACACAATCATTTTTTTAAATTGTAAGTGTTTTCAAAAAATTTGATTAAATTTTAAAACAAAAATGAATGGAAATGTTATCGCTTTCTCAATAATTTAGGAGCATCATATCACACACACACAAAAAAAGCATATTTATAACGCTTTAAATTCTCAGAATTAGTCTTTTGTTGACATAAATTTCATTTTCATAAAAAATTTTCTCTAATTTTTGTAATTTTTTTTAATTATTTATAACCATAATATATTTTGGAACAAAAATTTTATTATTTTAATTAATGCTTTTATACTTGTACGAATTATAGCTTTATTAAATATAATTTTTTATGCACGTTTTTATTACTACATAATTTAAAACAAAAGTTAAAAATAAAAAGGAGATAAATGAATGCTGCTATATTGCGGAATTAAATCCCAAATTTCCAGTTTTCTTTTTCCTCAAATTACATTACAGTAGATTGCGTTTTCTTGGATTTTGAGGGGCAAATTGCACATACTTATGTTCATATTGGAATGAGGAAACAACAACTGAAGTTTCGAAATAAAAAAAGGTGGAGGGGGACTTAGCTAAACTAAAGAATATGGCACTATCGCCAAACTGTAATATTTTTTAAACGATAAATTGCCAAACGTAATAGCCTAACTAGTTGGGGTTTTCTTTTGTTTTTTATTGTTGATCTTGTTAATATTTAACGAGGTTGTTTTTTTTTAAACTTTTTTTTCACGTTTTTACAGAAATACGAAAAATCTATGCTTCTAAATGCAAGGACATCTCGAAAGAAGCCAATCATATCTATGTTGAAGCGTTTTTAGATCTTTCCTGTGAGATTGTTATAAATAAGATCTCTGCCTCTTATTTTATTTCATTTTCCAAAATAATAATCCACGTTATGCTTTCAAATTGAAAAAAAAATTTCAATTGCAGGTGTAAAAAAAAAAAAAAAAAAAAAAAAGAACGAAATTATTGTCTTAATAATGACTACTTTTGGCAGCACATAATGCGAATAAGAATTTTGTTTATAATTTAGCGCGAAATCGAATTCGACTTTCTTTTTTATTTTGTTATGGGATCTTTCAGATTATTTTGAAAACTAATTTATAATGATATGTTACTGAAAAATCTCTAAAATTCACAGTTTCAAAGATCGAATTTTTGTAGGGTTTTTTTTATTGACATTGATAGCTTGTGATTGATTGATTATAAACAACACGTTTTCATTTTCATGTTTTCGGACCAGAAAAAAATAATCATTTTTTAGGTATTTAAATGTACATAATGCGAACACTCTGCGATCTGGTACTATGCTTTGCAAAAGAAATTATGAAATTCCCATCTGTTTTCCGAAAAATTTATTAATTTAGTTATCCAAAAAATATCAAATCATTGTACATTTTGCTGAATTAAAATGTCAGAAAACAATTCAGTTCGTCGTACCTATAATAGAGCTGCTAAAAGAAGAGATGCTATTGAAAACAATGTTGGCGAAGAAAAAAAAATTCGCAGCTGTGAAAAAACCGGATGTTATGCTTCTGAACCTACGTGTTGTTTATTATCGTGTGAATCATGTACTAAAGATGGCTATACTTCTAGGTGGTATCATATGTCTCTTGGAGAACATTTTTGTAACAACTGTTTTTGTAATTTTTACATTTCTGGTAAAACAGGAAATCTACTTTTTAACCAGTGGATTAATAAATGGGCAGAAGTTGCCCGTGCAAGTAAACCAACTATCAAAAGATTTGTTGCCAATGAACTTTTACCTTATTGGGTAAAATGTACTCGACGGCAGTGTGGCAAGTGGAGAATGGTTCGTGTAGATTATGTTTTAGATCCGAAGTTCATCAGGAGTTTTAAGTGTCCAGAAGACCCAAAACACAAATCACCATGTGATGCCCCTGAAGACAAAGATGTTTCTCTAGTTTTAGATACATCATTTATGAATCAACTTATAGAAGAACCTCATCTTCAAAATTCACCTGCTGGACCTTTTTTAAAACGTTTTTTATCAGAAGATATTGGCCTTTGTCCAATTAATAATTCTGTTTCTGCTGTGAAGGAACATGAATATGTTAAACCATTTTTGATGGAACAGTGTGGCGAGTCATGTATTTGGATTAAACCGGATGAGATGGATGAAGACGAAATTGCATTTTCAAATCAAGTACTTGTATCCCCTGCTACTTATTTAGGATTACGTAACTTCCTTGTTGCATTATGGAATTTGAAACCCAATGAATGGCTTTCATTTCAGAAGGCCAATGAATACTTAATATGCAGAGGATTGGTCAGAATTTATCTTGTTTCTGTAGCTGAACAAATCTTGGATCTACTTACAAAAAAATCTGTTATTAATCATGGAATCATCAATAACCCATCTCATAAACTTCTAAAGAAGAATCCAGAACCTGAAGTACTTGTGATTGGTGCAGGTATTTCTGGATTGGCTGCTGCTAGTCATCTTCATAATTTAGGTGTCAATGTTGCTGTATATGAAGCAGAAGGTGATCTAGGTGGTCGTATAAAAGATGTGCCTGTTTTAGGGGCTGGAGCTTTTTTTATTCATGGTTTATTGAATAATCCATTGACTACATTTGGTCTACAATTTAATGTGCCATATCAAAATCTAAAGAAAAATTTAATGATATTTAAAGAAAATGGAAGTCTAATTTCTAATGATAATATTAAAAAGATGCAACATGAGCTCAATAATTTATTACAAGGGGTCATTGAATCAGTATCTGTTAGTAAAACTGATGATAACTGTTTTGATATGGTTACAAAAAGCTGTGAAGATCTCAGAAAAGTGACTCCATTTTGTAAAAATGTGGATATTTTTAACCATTTACTTACTCATTGCGAAATTGACTTTAAAGCTCATCTTAAGAACATGTCAATTTTGAATTGGGAATTCCCTGTGTGTTCACTTGGTGATGATGGCTTTATACCATCAGGAATGAGGTTATTTTTGATTAAGTTAGCATCAAAAGATTACAGTATTGTTTACAACAATGAAGTGAAAGTGATTGATTATATTGGAGATAAAGTAAAAGTTACAACTACAAATGGGGAATCAATTTTTTCGAAAGTTCTTATTACTGTGCCACTTTCTGTTTTACAGAATGATTGTATTCAATTTATTCCTGAATTACCTGATTATAAAAAGAAGGCCATCTGTGATTTAGGTACTTATGACTGTGAAAAATTAATTTTAGAATTTCCAAGAAAATTTTGGACCAAAAATGTTAATGAACCATTTTCTAGATTTGGCATTTTATCATCAGAGGCAATTTTTGAGGTATTTTACGATGTGACTAATGAAAAGCCAGGTTCTAAACCAACATTGGTAACTTTTATTACAGAAAAGGCATTAGACTTAATAAAAGATCTAGAAGATAAAGAAATTCTTGAGAAATGTCTAGCTCTTTTAAAACGTACCTTTCGTCGAAATATCCCACAACCTTCAAATTGGCATTTAACACACTGGAGAAAAAAAGTGCAGTATGGTTCTTTTGGGAGTTATTTAAAAGTTGGAAGTCAGCAAACAGCTTATGATGATATGGCTAAAAGTGTTGATGATAAATTGTATTTTGCTGGAGAAGCAACATTTAGAAATTTGCCAAGTACTGTAACAGGAGCTTATTTAAGTGGTTTAAGAGAAGCAGCTAAAATCGTTAAAGCACTAGATATTTAAAGTTATTTTTCATTTCGTTATTGGAAATATTTTTGTTACTTTATTAAAGGATTATGCTTATTATTTGTATTTGTTTTGAAGTATTATGAATAATTTTTTCGAAATAGGAAAATTTTAATTAGAAAGTTATATTCTAAACCAAAGAGCCATTTTTAAAATTATTTTAGCTACAAACAATTCTCAGTACTATTCTAAATTATTATTTTATCAGTATTATATATGCTTTTTCTTTGTTTAAATTTGCATGTATTCTTGAAGAATGATATGATGATTGTGTAATACATTTTACTGTCACCACTTTTTCTCCCATTTTCTAAATAACCAAGAGTAAAAAGTATATAATTATTATGTAATTCATTTTATTTTTTATTGAATTTGACTTCATCTGAATAGAATGTACGTATGCAATATTTATAGACTTTGGATTGGTAAATCAGTCACTTAATATATCTTTAAAACATTTTTGTTTAATGTTAATTTATATTTTATTTAGTATGTAAAACAAGAATTTATGTAATTGCATCATAACAGAAACATTCAATGTTATTTTGTGCAGTTAAAGGTGATATCAATGTTAAATTATCATAAATTTAAAAAATATTTTTCTAAATTATAAAATTGAAATTTGTCATCACAATCCATGATTCTTTGTCTGAATTTAATATATATATATATTTCATTTCATGTGAAAATGAATAATAAAATTCATTAACACTTTAACTTATTGATTTTGAGTTGATTTTATAAATACGTTTGAATTCTTGGTATGACTGCCACAAGTAATTAAAAATAATATGCCATTAATAATTTGTAATGTTAATGGAAATTAACTGTGTTTCCAGATTATTTTTATAAAAAAAAATAGAAAACTAAAATTGATTGTTTATTTTTAACTATCTTACACTTTAAAGATTATTTTTAACTTCTGTTTTATGATAGTTATTATTTATAGTATACAACATTAAAAAGCCAGCATTTTTAGTTATGATACCAGACATTTAATCACTATTGTTAATTAAAAAGTTTTTACTATTCATTTTTACATATTGTATTTATGTATTTCTAAGAATTGTAAATTTTATTTGCATCCATGTTATGTGTTTCTAAATTATTAGGGAAAAGAATAAATCAGAAATGTGCCATTTCTTTGATGTGTTAAAAAAAGAACAAAACAGTAATTATTATTATATTATAGTTCTGAAATTTCAATTAATCCATTTAGTTTACTTATAATCCTTTGATGTCTTTCCGTGATGAATTGATATTCCAACACTTTTGTACAGAATTTTGTATATGTAAATTTATGTGAATAAAACTTTTCTTTTTTCAGTTTCTTAAATTTATCTTTCTCAATTTTCATTTCGTATATTTTTATCCAGAGAAAATCTTTCATGTATTTTTTAATGCTGAAAATGCATTTAAGCTCTATATATCTATAATAAGAATTAGTAATAAAAAAATTTAGTAGTGTTTATTTCTATTGAATCAATTTTATATTCACTTAAATAAAATGTGTAGAAATCTTGCACTGTGTGTAGGTGTTTCAATGACATTCTTTCAGTATATCATTTTATTCTAATATCAATAAGATTTAAATTTTTAAAAATCAATTAATTTGAATCATAATTAAATCTAAAAATTTTATATTAAATTTTCTTACTTTTTGTATTTTTAAAATCATATATAAATATATTACAGAATATATTGTAAGTTTTCCTATTTGCTACTTAATTGTTTTTAAGATTTTTCATGCTTTCTCAGTAGAATAAATGAGCAATATTTTAACATAATTTGAAAAAATGTCTATGTAATTGAGCATTTTAGTTTAAATTTAACGTAAATTAGAGTTAATTAAAATAAAAACTGGAAGAATTAACTAAGCATAATAAAGTCTAGGTTAAAACTATCATAAACTTATCTCTAAATCAATCTTATATACTGAAAAAATAGTACTTTTTTTAGTATACTAATATTTGCATTTTTTAGTATTATTTTTCTTATTACATCAATTTTGGGAAAGGGTATATATATATATTTAAATGTATATTACAACTACAGAGTATGGGTTAGATAAATTAATTTATTTTAAATCAAATTTTATGAAAGGTTTCCTCAATTTATCAGCTATAATGATGCACATACTCATGTCTTTTCACTATCCATGATGAGATGTGTGCTGATGTAATAGCATCTGTCATAAAAATCTGTTTCATGAAAAAAATTTTTAACTATTGATAAACTTGCATACTACTCTTCTAATGTTTCTAACCAATTTAGTTCATTTATGAATTCATCACAGTTCATCAGATATTCTGAATATTACGAAAGAAGATGGAAATTGAGCAAACATTTTTCTTACTTTACCGTGTAGCAACATAAGAATGTATCATAACTTCTACTAATTGTAAATCAGGTCATCCTTAATAACATTAATTGAATTATTGCAATTTTAGCTTTGAAATTCACTGTTAATACAAGAAAATGGTCTTTCTGTCTTTAGCTTGAATGTATGTTCTGATCCAAAAAATACTACAAATCTAAAATTAAAATTTTGTGAAAATATCTGGTTCCCTTCTATAAATTTTAACTTAGATTCTTAATTTATCATTAGACAAATTTCTTAATTTGTCATTCAAATTTTTTAAGTTACCCAGCTTTTTTAGAGAGCTTATTGAGTAGAAAATTCATTTGCTTGAGCTATCAAATTTGCAACTAACTTCATGAGTTGCTATTTGATACTTAAGATATATAATGAAGTTGGACTAGTGGTATTTGTGGACAAACAGCAACTTACTGTTTTAATTTGTTAGTGCAATTATTATTTTTATGTATGCATTATGGTTTTTGTATTCTTTTAGAAAAATAATATAAAATATTGCAAATGCTACAGTAAAACATTTTTCATCAACTATTTTATCATTCTAAAAAAGGGGTTTCCATAGACTTATTATGATATTGATAATTTTTCTTTAGATAAATAAAAGAATAATTTGTTTTGTTAAGGAACTTACATAAATGATTCACTATAAATAAAATCAAATTTGTTTTATCTTGTGTATTTTCAGAATACTACTCTGATGACTGTGTATATATTTTTTTTATTATTCCCTCAAACTGCATAGTCCCTATTAGATCTTAAAATAAAATAAAAGATAAATCACTGAAAATAACTATTCATGTCAGTTGCCATTGTTTAAATATATGAGTTCTTAATATTCAAAATCTGCTCAAGAAGACCTAATTTAATTATTTTGATTTTTAAATTAGCAGTCTTAAACTATAACAAAATGATTTATCTTTAACTCTGCAAGCTCAACAAGTATGAGAATTCCAGTGCCTCTAAAGCTTGGTAATTTTTCATGCACCTAAACAGTATGGAATCTTTCCTTCTATATGGGTAGCTGATCACACATTATTTTTCATCCTCTGGATTTCAGCTTTATGACAGAAGCAGAGTTTTGTCTAATAAAATGAGCACAGACGCAAAGTTGATAAATATTTTTACAGTTTGTTTGCATTATGTAAGAATAAACATTTTTAAAAATAAGAGTAGATATTCTTAAAGAATTTAGTTTAGATTAATTAAAATCTAAATTAATGCTATTTTGATAACAGAATCTGTTTTGTCTTCTCTGTAATTGCAATTTTTTAAATTTAATTTAGAAAAGGCTGATTAATTTTATTAATGAAATTATTTCTCATAAATCTATACTTGCAGAACATGTCTTCTGATCCTATTACAACAGACAGCAGTGATGAATCAGAAATTGAGAAATTAAAACAACAATCACAAATGGCTATTGATGAACATGAAAGCATTGAGACTGAAAATGAAATTGATAAAGAAATCAAAGATGAGCAGTACAGTGATTTTAAAACAAAGGTAAATCTTCCATTTATTGGTATTTACCACTTTCTTTTAGCTACTGTTGTTAAATGTACTTCTTTCATTCTTATTTACTGAAATACATGTGTTATACTCTGTTTTATTCTATTTGGTGCACTTTCTCTTATAGAAAAAAAAAGTTATTTGTGTGTTAACTACATGCCTTATCAAAATTTTGACTAAATGCATGATATAAGCAAACTTCAGATTTAATCATATGCCATTGGCAAAACATTGTCAATAGACTAGCATGACATGTTTGACGATTAATGTAGTTAATACATAAGTAGCTAAAAAGGAAGGAGATGTATACTATTTTCCCATTTTTAAACAGTTACATATTAGATATTAAAAATATTACATCCTATGGATCTTTTTCTCCTAAAATTATATCAAATCTGAAGCTCTTAAATGCAACCATGCTAACTTTTTGATCTTACAAATAGCTGCTAATGCTAGCAATTTCAACCCTGTTCAAGTTTAATTTTTACTAGTTTTTGCATTTGAATATTGGGTTCTAATATATGATATTGTGTGCTTATGAAAATCAACAAAAATTCCAATTTTTAATAAATTGCATTCAGAAAACTGAGTTTACAAGGGATTTTTTCTGCCGAATTACAGCAACACTTAATAAGTCTTTAAAAAAAAGCATATAAAATTCTTATTACATATTCTAAAATTAAACACTTCTCATATATTCAGAATTCTAGAGTTCACCCAAATTTTGAATGATATTTGCATTTCAAGTATCTTGTTTAAAGAAAATAATTCCATATTTTCTTTATAACAACCTTATTTAATTTGATTATGTTTCATAATTTTTCCAAATAAACATCAGAAGAATATATGTAAATATTTTACAAATCTAAATCGCATTTATTGTTTTTAGGTTTAATAAATAATAATAAGATGGAATATTTTGTGACACTTGAATCTAATAACTTAATTTTTTTTTCACTTTTTCATTACTTTGCTAATTAATTACTTATGCTTGACAATGTATTGTATTTTCATCTTTTTATTAGTTGTACTCTTTTGAAATCAAACTGTAAAGATAAAATAAAAATTATAATCTGGAATGTTTATTAAAAAAAATATGAAATTTCATAAAATCATAAATTATATTCTTGGGATATGGATTTTTCTTATAATTTTTGTATCAGTTACTGATTAATTTTATTTTCTTAAAATAATATCAGATTTTTTTTTCCATATTGGGTTGACTTTATTCTTCATGAAAAATAAAAAACAAATTAAAGAATGTGTGTGTGTATGCATGCGTTCGTGGATTTTAGTTTTTTTCCCTTCTTCCATTTAATTTATAAAGGAATGAAATTGGAACCATTCAGTGAACTTGTAATGCAGCATATTTGTATTTAATTGTATTACAAAGTATTAAAATTATTCACATTAACATTTTTTAAATAAGATGAGTAATAACATATAAAAAACATTTATAGATTGAAATATTAGTTCAACTTGGAGAAAATGATTTAAGGTCCTGCTTATTGTCTGACTGCTATACTACTGACCGTCCTGGTATGCATTTAGAAATTTTGCCAAAAATCATTTTTGAGGCTGTAGATGATGAAACATCACCAGAAGAAGTTGAAGTACAGAAGCCAATTTTTCGACAAACTGTAGATCAGGGAACACAAGTAAGAATACATTTTACAAGTATAGTGTGTGAAACTATGTTTTGGAACCAAGCAGCTTTTATAAAATAATACTATAAATCAATAATAGGTTGTTGTATGAAATATTCTAGTTGAAAAATGTGATCACTACTGTAGTCACTTCATGAATGAATTGAACAAAAATCTTTACTTTTGATTGTATTTAAATTTTCCACGTATAGAAATAGCCTTATTGTCTATCAATAGATTTATCAAATAAAGTTGCTACACTTTAAACCAGAAAGATTTTCTGAAGTGCAAGCAATATTTTAGATCAATTTTCATTAAATTTGATTTTAAAAATGAAAATATGAAGCATACTAATAGAAAGGAAAAAATTTTATTAACTTTTTTTATAAAGTAATTTGAAAATGAGTGCTTTTAAAAAATAGATGCATGGTGCAAACAAATGATAAAACAAGGTGCTGTGAATAATATGAATAAATAAGTAATGCATCACGAAACCCAAAAAGTATAAAAATAATTATAGTTATATACTGTTTTCTTAATTGACAGTTATGCATTTAGCTTCATCTATAATGAATTTATAGAAATTAAATTGGGTGATTGAATAAAAAAAATATACAAATGGGAAAAAAAATGTTTAATGAGTTTAAAATTTCTGGCATGTATATGTTGTAAACATTAATTTGTTTAAATAAATTTCTTGTTTTAAATTAATTCAAAAGATGAAAAGCAAAGAAATCATTTTGAAATTAAGTGATGTGAAATTAACATATATATAGAGAGAAACAAAATAGTATACAAGCAAAAGGGGGGAAAGTAAGAACGTAACAGCAAAATACATACCTGTAAAAACATAAATAGCAAATCAAATGAAAATTAAAGATAAACTTTTGTATAGCAAAAAGTATTTAATATATATGTGGAAAAAAAGGGGAGAGAAGAAATACCAAACATATAAAAACATATTATTAAAGCATTTTATGACACATATTTACATTCTATTATCATTTTAATATTTATTTATAATTTATATCTACTAATAATGAAGATGAATGTGTTTATATTGCTTTTGGAGCAATTTTTTTCTGAAATTTTAATTAATTAAACATTAATCTGAATTTTGGCATTTTTCTTTGATAACTTCTGAAAATATTATATCACAGAAAATTATTTTTACATTGTTTCAAAATTTAAAAAATTATCTTTTAATGATGCTAAATTAAAAGTTAAAATTAAAGTGAATTTTGCCATTTTTTTTTTCAATAGTAAATGACATTGTTGTCCTGAACTTCTAACTATTTTCCCTTGTTTCGTTTACTATCCAATTGCTTGATTTCTTTATACTAAAAGCTAAAAAGGAATGATTTTGTTTTAATATCTGTGAACTTTACAAGACAGATAAAAAAATTGAAGATACAATACCACGAAATTTATAAGATGAATAAATCTTGCATTTACATTTTTCATACTTCTATGATATCATGGGACTGGTTTCCATTAGAAATTTTCATGTACCCAATGATCAGAGCATATATAAAACTATGAAAGTAACATATCTTTAATGTGATAATTCTATAGTATTATGATATGAAATTATATTTAGACGGTTTAACTTAAATTAAAGATAACTGATATTCCCAACAAATAGCTAGTCACAGAAGTTTGCTAGTATATAATAAAGAGATATATGTACATAATTTTAATGTACATGATTTCTATACTGATTTAGGATATTTTTCTTTATAATATTTAAAATTGATTTTAAATAATGAAATGTAAATTTATCACATTTCAAAACATTTCTTTGTGTATTGTGAGCATTTTTAATTTGATAATACTTCAATTAATTCATGAATCTTCAATTGTCAATGAAACCAAATTTTTAGTGCTAAAATTATTTATGAAACTAATTTTTAATACTAAAAATTAGTTTTAAAAATTATACTTTTTTATATATAGGAAAGGTTTAATTTAGTTCATTTTTTTAAAGGCTTCTATTGAATTCAAAAGCAGTAAGGCACAAACTTTGCGTAGGAGATTAGTTAATTCTTGGTCACAGTATGAACCTCGTCTATTTACTGAAGAAGAAATTCAAAATCATCTAAATCAGTCATCATTTCAGACTTTCAGAGAAAAGACTGAAAAAAGGTATGACATGCATAAATTTAAATTTTTTCTCTGTGTAACCTACTAGTTCTTCCATAGATATGAGAATATATCAATGTTAATGAAGTTAACATATTATCTAACATTAATTTTACATTGTGGTATTAATTATTTTTATGAGAGAAACATTATTAATATATATTGTAATAAATGATTTCCAGATCCAAGGAAATTATCAGAAAAAAAGTGTTTACTCTTAATTTTGTATGTCATTAGCATCAGGTCCATATTTAAAGTTTTATATCTTGGACCATGACTGTTTTTTACTTTGTGCCAAAAATACATCAAAACATTTTATCTTTTCTAAGTTATTCAAAATATTTTATGAGTAGTTGGTTACAAATGTATGTTACAAATTTAAATTAGAAAAAATTTACAAGAGTTTGAATTTAAAAAATTATCTGTAGAAAAATAGCGACTTAGCTTTGTATTCAATATCTTATTGTATTAAAGCAACAACAAAAAAAAAATCTACAACTTCTACTATATTTTTAAAATTTTATGGGCTACAAAGTTGATTTCAGACTGTAGCAAGTTTTCTCTAGTTTAAATTTGAAACCTAATTGTAAACCAATGATTCAAAAAATATTTTTTAAAACATATAGAAAAGGTTTTAAAAACTTAGATTTTTTCTAAACCAAGTAACATATAGTCACACTCCATGAAAAACAAATTTTAGAATACATGCCCAACACTAACAATATATCAATAAACCACATCAACCCAACCTTTTTTACATTAAACTGTACGATTTTACTGGGCATTGCAGACAGAATTAAAATGTTATCTGTCTGCTAAGGTCAAATTTTGATTTTTTTTTCGGAATGTAGTTATTAATATTTATTATATAATGTGGTTAATTACATTTACTTTTCATTTATTGTAAATGCAAAATGATTTTATCAATTAGAATATTTTGTTTAATCTAAAAAGAAGTTTGGGAGACGAATATCACTTGTATGTAGACGAAATGTTCTATGAATTATGGTACTATTCCATATACATATAATGAGATATTTATTTTATCTTAAACTAGATTTCGTGATTTGTATTTTTACTTTGAAAAAATGTTGCTGTATATTTTAGTGTAATGATTTATCAATTTTCTTTAAAATCTGCAGAGAGAGAGGGAAGAAACATCTTGAAAAATTTTGGAAATAAATATTTTATCAACAAGCACTAAATATATTTATTATGTAATTTAAATTTTGCTTTGCTTTGAATTGCCATAATAAAAATTTATATATGGGTGCATATAATATTTTCAGAAATAAGTACAACTCAATATCTTTTAGAAACTGAGGAGTATTTGATTTTTTGGGGGTTGAGGATCTTTTTATGGGGAAGTTCTCATATAGAAATTCAAAGGATTCCATTATGCATCTTTAAAATTAGCATTAATAATCTATTTTAGTATATTGGGATCTTTAGTACAAAACAGTATTGCTGACAGCTTTTTCTGGGATCTTACTTCTTTATATGACGAAGGAACTTCTTTACAGGATGAAGAACAGAGCTTAGTTGTAAGTAATACTTCCTTGATAATATTTGCATGTGATGCAGCTTTTGAAAATCTTAATGGATTGAAAATATCTTGTAGATCAGTGGCTCATTTTCTTGTACAGAGAGCAAAGAACATGATAGAATGATCAGCTCTGTCAATTGGCATCCTTCTCACAAAGGTATTTTGATGATACATTACATATTATTTCTAATAAACTGTAGGTACAGAGAGTTGAAATTTATAATATTTAATTTGCACTGAATTTATATTTCATAATAATATATTAATGTCTTATTTTCCATAGTTGTTCAAAGTCAATGCTAATCTCAGTAGTTTTAAAATTGAAGTAAAAGAAATAATTTTCTAATGAACAGGATTTTTTCAATTATGATAACTGTTAAAATCTGCATTTATAAATATACACTCAAGATATGTTTTTAGTTAGCATTTGTTCTTTAATAAAGCAAAATTAATGCATAATTATGCATATTGAAACTCATTTTTGAAAGACACAGTAGCCTTAAAAAATGCTATTCTTCAACTATTCCACAAAACTAAAATAAAACTTGCAAAAACAAAACTGGGGAATTTTTTTTCTCTTAATTTTTATCTTGATACAGTGTCTCACAAAAGTGATGGGACACTTGTGCTTTACAAAAGGAAACTGTAATAAAATAAATTTAAAAAACATGTACAAATTTTTTGTGAGTGTATTTCATACTTAAATTTAGTAACAATTATTACATAACATACATTTTGTCAAAATATTAAAATATTAATTTAATAAAAATACAACTGTTTAGAACAGAGCAAAAAATAGCTCACATAAGTGATGGGACACTATTAGATATGCAACAAAAATCGTCTGAAATAAGCAATAAAAATATTTTTGGTGGTTTTATTTTTACTCAAAAGCAATTGGCAATAATTTATAAAATCGTCTGCAGTATTTCTCTCCAGTTTGTTTTGGAATTTTTGTGTTTTTTAGCTCTGTGCAGCCATAAATGCTAAACGAAAAGAAACTACGCCTGAAATTCGAAAATTAGTTATTAAATTGCATATTGAACGTGGAAAATCTATTAGAAAAACTGCTGAAACAGTTAACTTGAGTCATTCAACAGTTTTCAATATCATTAAACGATATAAAAAGAATCATATTATTCAGGATAAAAGAAGACCTGGCCGACCATCAAAGCTATCTAATGGAATAAAGCGAATTATCGTTCGAAATATTTAAAAAAAAAATCCAAGAAAGAGTGCTCCTAAAGTTGCTGCTGATTTACAAGCATTATATGGAATAATTGTTAATCCTGAGACTATTAGAAGGGTAATTCGATCTGCTGGATATCACGGTAGAGTAGCCAGGAAAAAAATTTTCGTAAGTGAAAAGAATAGAAAACTCATAGCTTTCGCAAAATCCAACATAAATAAGAATTCTGATTACTGGAATAAAGTTATATTTGCTGATGAGAGTAAATTTAATATATTTGGTTCTGACGGTAGAATCTTGGTGTGGAGAAAACCCAGGGAAGAATTTCGCAAACAGAACTTGGTGCCAACAGTAAAACATGGTGGAGGAGGAGTTATGGTATGGGGGTGTATGTCGTCCGCTGGAGTTGGTAATCTTGTTTTTATTGACAGTATAATGGATCAGTACAAGTATATTGACATTTTAAAGCAAAATTTGAAATCTTCAGCATGAAAATTGAACCTTCATAACGATTTTAAATTCTGCCAGGACAATGACCCCAAGCACAATGCTTTGAACGTTAGACTCTGGCTGCTGTATAACTGTCCTGAAATAATAAAAACACCACCAGAATCTCCAGACTTAAATCCCATAGAGAATATTTGGCAAGAATTGGAATCAAGAATTCGCAAACACACCATTTCTTCAAAACAACAATTAAAATCGGTGCTTCAAGAAGAATGGGGTAAAATCCCTCTAGAAATCACAAAAAAATTAGTCAAATCCATCCCAAGAAGATTAAATCATGTTTTAAAAGTAAAAGGAAATCCAACAAAATATTAAAACCTTTTAAAAAGTAAAATTTTTGAATAAATATTTGATGGAAAAGTTAGTGTTCCATCACTTATGTGAGCCATTTTTTGCTCCGTTCTAAACAATTGTATTTTTATTAAATTAATATTTTGACAAAATGTATGTTATGTAACAATTGTTACTAACTTTAAATATGGAACACACCCAAAAAAAATTTTTACATGTTTATTTATTTATTTTATTACAGTTTCCTTTTGTAAAGCACAAGTGTCCCATCACTTTTGTGAGACACTGTATATTGATTTCTGATTTACTTTCTTTAAATTGAATTGAATGGGGAAAAAAGTTTTTGATTCTTGCAGTATATATATTGATACTCAATATTATTGATATATCTTGAAAATTTCCAAATTCAAATCATTATTAGAATTTCATTATGCACAAATCGCATCTGACACTGACATTCAAATCATAAAATCGTTTATTATTATTATTGTTGTTGTTAACCAAAGGTAGAGGTAATAATATAAATGAATCATGCTTGTCTTATTTTATGAAATTAGACTCAATGTAGATCAGATTTAAAATAAATAAATTCAGCAGGTCATATTCAATGAACATTCCAATCAGTCATCAAGAAACTTAATTGCATTTTGAAATAGCTACCAGCTTGTTTGGAATTGTTATAAACTAAACTGAATGAGAAAAGCTGTGAATAAATTTCATTAATAATAAAAATGTCATATATAGAAATTATAAACAAAAAAATATATAAATAATGGATGGATTTTTCTTTTCTAAGAGGCATAATAATAATATATCATAAAAATAATTTTTAAAATTTTTTGTAAATATTCAGAAAGTTTTTAATGAAATTTTATTAAACCTTCTTAGGAAGTGCTTAATATATTTATATTTGTAACCACTTATAAAAAGCATAAATGCAAATTTAAAATAGCTATTTGAGTGAAAATTTTGATATATTAAACAAATATGAAACAAATAAGCATACAGTGATCTTGTCTAAAGCTAAATAACTTTGCTGGGGTGGGGGCTCTTTGAAATTATCACATATAATATGCATTTCGATTTATTATCATTATAGTCTAAAACATAATTTCAAAAGCTTATTACGCATTTTGACTATATGTTTTATCATTATTGCTTTTATTATTGCTATATTATCCCTTTTTTATAAACAGTTTAAGTAATTTGTTTGAAAGGTAAAATATATTGATCGGATGTTAATGCATATTGGCTGAAAAAGGGTTTAAATATAAATATTTAAGTTCCACCCCTTTCCCAACATTTTTTTTTCGGAGGGGAGGGCATCTGATTAGAGAGTTGAGAATATATTAGAGTTGCAGTTTTAAAAGGTTGCTTTGCTTAAAAACATGATCATGTAATATGCTTCTGTGCAAATGGCTCAACATGTGTTTATGATCCTTAGCTAGAAAAAAAAATGTTTTCCAATTTCTTCTAATGGTAAAAATTTTGAAGAATAACTGAGTCGCTATGTTTGCATGTTTCTGTTCATTGTTTAATATTGTATTTACAATGTGTATTCGTAATTTACTAATGTATAGTATTTATTTCTAATATTATAAATTTATTCATTAAGGAAAAATGTGATATTCTAAATTATACATAAAGCGGAAAAAAATTTTTAAAAATCCCTATTGAAATTTTTTTGTGTAATTTATTATAAAATAGTTCTGTAAAATTTTTGAAGTTCTAAAATTTTACAGAACAGAAATTTTATTGTGATTGCTTCTGTTATATTTCCTTATTGTATTCCATTTTGAAAATTTGTGTTAGCAATTCAGATTTGGTCATTGAGCTAAATGAGGTACAGAATAGATGTATGTTAAAGAATAGAAATGCTTGTAGAGTTGTGGTGCACTTCAGATGGGGGAGGGGGAGATATCAATATGACTAGATGGATCAATCATTCAATGGAAACTGAATTCATTTGTAATTATAAATCGGTTATTTCTAATTCAGCTCATTTGTGCTAATATCTGCTTCTTTCTCTTAGATATTTTTGTCACTTCAACTATATGTTGTTCAACTCTTGAAAAAAGAATAGAACATTTATTGAGTTTGCAATGTGATACTGTCTTATTTTTCATGTGGAATGCAAAAAATCAATTCTTTCCAAAGGTGTGTAAATAATGGAGAGAATTTAAAAATTTAATTATTTTTTATGTTTTAAAATTTTCTTACCTTACATATCTTTTCTTTTTTTGCAGGCTGTTCTAGAGCATTTTGATGATTTATCCATTGTAAAGTTTAATCCATCAAAACCAAACCTTTTAGTTGCTGGTAGTTTAAGTGGGCAACTGATTTTATGGGATGTTAAACAAGAAATTTATGATAAAAACTATAATATTAGTAGCTTCAGTTCAACAGTAAGCAATGTGTTTGCAATTATATTTTGATAATATACTGATTTCCCATTGCATGTAATTGTATTTACATTATCAGAATTTATGCCAACTGATTTTTTTTTCATTTTATTATTTTAGAATTTTTTTTTTATATATGTTAACACTAGATTCATCATATTTGGCTAGACAGACAAAGGATGGGCCAGTGCCTTCCTCTGAATTCTATTCCACCGCTTTCTACTTTTGAGACTTGTGCACCAGTTTCTTCCTTGGATAGCTAGGAAATCTGTTTCCACTGACTATATCCATCTCATTTTGCGTCTATCCCTTTTCTTACTAGTTAGAGGTTTATTTAAAAGATTTTATTTTTATGAACTGTATTATATCTGGCTCTCTATAGATTTTATATAGCTCAAAGTTATATCTTCTTCTCCAAACATTGTTGCTTTCTATCCCACTTGAATGGCTCGCAGAATTTTTCTTTCGAAAACGGCTATTTTATTTTCTCTAGTTTGGTTAGGGTCCATGTCTCTGAGCTGATCTAATTAAGGTTTTATATAGTAAAAATTGTGTGTTTCTTGATAGTAGTGAGAATTTTTTAAAAAAATTTTAGTACGTAAAAGGCTTTATTTTCATTCATTAGATGATCTTGAATCTTCTTGACTATGCAATTGTCATCAGTAACTATGGGATCAAGATAAGTAAAACTTGGAACATCCTGAAATTTGTGAGAACCAATTTCTAGATAGGATTCATGGGAGGTTCCATTACTTAGTACAGGTATATATTTGGTTTTTTTGCTGTTTATGATAAGTTCCATGCTATTAGTAACATGCTCTAAAGAAAGAAAGGCATCTTTTAATGCAGAAACAGTTCTTGAAATGATGTTAATATTGTCCGCATAGACCAAAATTTGTGTTGATATTGAGAATATATTTCCACTGATGTTAATTCCTTAATCTTTTATGACTTTCTATAAAGCAACGTTAAAAAGAAGACTGGATAAAGAATCACTCTGCCTGACTTCATTATTGACACTATTTTCTTCTGATAAAGATCCTAAGAATTTGGCCTTGCAAGTGATATTGGACATACTTGCAACTAAAAGTCTAATTAGTTTAGGCAGTATTTGAAATTCAGCCAGAGCTTCATTCAAGTGATTTCTATTAATACTATCAAAAGCTTTTTTAAAGTCTAAAAAAGATGATGTATAGTAATACCAAAGTCTCTGCTCTTTTACAAAATTTACCTAAGTGTAAAAATTTGATCTTTAGTAGATTTTCATTTGAGGAAACTACATTGATAACTTCCAATTTGAGGGTGTATATATATTGTGTTAGTCTTTTGTATAAGATCTTAGACAAAATTTTATAAGTGGTACATAACAAACTGATGTCTCTATAATTAGAACAATCTTTTGTATCACCTTTTTTACATATTGGGCATATAATGCTTATGTTCCAATCAGAAGGCAGTATTTCAACATTCCAGATATCAGTAATAAGATTATAGATTAATTTTAGAAGTACTGGTCCATGACATTTCAACAGCTCAGCTGTGATGCATCATGTCTATTTACTTTGTTGTTTTTTAACTTTTTTATAGCAGTTTCAATATCACATATTTGGTTTCCAAAACAATTGCAGAACTGTAGGGTCGATCATGTCGACCGAATATCCCATGGAAATTTTCACTCCATCTCTTAAGAATAGCCTGTTTATCAGTCAAAAATAGAACATATTTACTTTTGCAGAGATTAAATGTTTGCTTAAAATCCATGCGATTTTTATTAATTCTCCTGTAGAAAGCTCTGCTTTCATTTATTGTCTTCAGGGACACAATATCTTTAAAATTTTCCTCCTCAAAAGTTTTTTCTTGCTCTTATGTAATCTTTTTTCCTCTCTTCTGCATTGTCTGTATTCATGAGCATTAAATCTAGTGTTTGTATGAATCATTTTCTTGTAAGCAATATTTTTAATATCTTTAGCTGCAGCACACTCATCATCAACCCATTCCTTATTAGAGCTCTTTTTTTTACCAGCTACCAGCTTTTTTTTAATGCTATCAGCAACACTGCTGTCATACTTCATACTTCAAGTCATACTTCATACTTTTCTTTCAACTACATCCAATTTGTCTCAACTGAGTCAATCTCAGAATGTATATTAGTAAATGCACCCTCAATATATTTTGTTTTAATATCTTTTAATTTTAGTTTATCACAGTTAATCTCCAACACTTTATATTATTAAAGAAAAAATCATATTCTCTAACTTTCAGATTGATTTTATTTCCTTTTTATATGTTTAACCTTAAAAAAATTTATTTATCATTTCAAAATTGTGTATGAGAAATTATCTTATTTTTTGTATAAATCTGGAAATATTTATCTAAGATTTAATACTTCTATGCTGTATATTTTGATTATTAGAAAAATAAAAATGTCTAAATAATAAAATGTGAAATATCTTTTGTGTAATATTTCACATTTCTTCATAAGACATTACATAAAATATCAGGATTATATGGAATGATAGATTTGCCCATATAGCATTTTTATATACTCATTTGGAGGGTAACTTGCAGGAAAGGCTAATTTCTCTGGTAGATATGAGAGCTACTAAAATAAATTAGATATTTCATAGACTGTAGATTGAAATCGACTGATTTAAAAATGCTGTCAAAAATATTTTCTATAGTATCAAGGCATAAATATAAAATAAAAGTAATCTATTAAAAATTAGTAGTGAATGATTGAAAAACAGGCACAAGCATGAAATGCATGTCTAGCTACTTGAAGATGAAATCTACTGCCAAGTAGAGAAAAATAAGATAAAAATAAGGTTTGTTGTATTCTCAGATTTACATTTTTCTTCCTCTCAGTATTTCCTATTTTCTTCACATTATTTATTCAGACTTTGATTTGCATGACAAAGTGGAAAAAACTATGTTCCAATCAGTGAGTAATGAACATACTATATTCAAATATTTAATAATGATTCTGTTAAAAGTCGGCACAGTTCTCGTTTACTGTTTAATCATTCCATGTCTGCTTGAATGCTGAATCTGATTGATATGGTTGAGTAAGTAACGATGTCTTCTAGGTAGTCACTTCTTAATTCTTTAATTCTTCCTTGCTAATTTCCTATTTTCAGGTCTATAACCGTCCATTTCATTGCTGATTTATGTATTTTAAATTAGGCATTTTTCAGAAAGCCAGAATTTTATATATAATTCATTTCCAAGGCATCTATGTACTTTGAAGATCATTTGTATTTAATTTTTAAAATATATTTTTTAAATATAGCATTTAAAGGGAAATTTTAATGTGCAAGTGTGCAAAAAATATCTTACAAAAGTATTTGTCGCTTATGAAATGTACAAAGGATCACAAAAATTTAATCATTTTTTTCAACTAAATAATTTGATTTATGCATTATAGTTAATTTCTTGATAAGTTTCAATCAAGAATCTGAATTGAATTTCATTTATTATTTATTATGTTATTCTAAACCATTTATTTAATTTGAAATTTTTAATGATAGGTGAGATTAAAAATTGCATTTTAGGACTACCATATATCCTTAGTCTAATAAAATCAGAAGAAAAAAAAGTATATTTGTTATTTTCTAAATAAATGGTGCTGTTTATTTGGTAAATTGCAAAAATAGTTTGTCTTTCTTTTTATTATTCTTTTATTAAATTTAGAATATGTGAAAATATTGCACATAAATATTATTAAATTGTAGACACATATTATTAAAATGTTGTGTTACTATACTAAATGAGAAAAAAAATATATTCTATCTGAAGTAATCCATATCCACCAAGAAACTACTAATTAATGTTCTTAAAATACTGAAGTAACTGATCTCAATTCTCCCCCCCCCCTTTTTGAAATTGTAAAATTTAATTTTCAGACATTTTGATGCAACCCTTATTTGTTTTGTCAAAATATTATTAAGAGCCCAAAGAGATTATAGGATTTAATCCAAAGATAAAAGGAAAATTATAAAGAAATTCTACAAAATATCTTAATTTACACTATCTGATTGAAAAGAACATTAATTATTTTAGATTAGTCATATTTTTTATGCTTCCTTTAAGTATAGCAATGCATCTGTGAAATATTTTTCATCATTTTGATGGGCAAAATGATGTTTGCTGCAGTTATTTCATTTACTGAGAAATAAACAATTTCCTAGATGAATTTGAAATTTTTATATTTTCAAAATAATCATATTTTGCATAAATTTTTAAAATATGAAATAATTAGTGATTATTTGAGTAAAAGTTGATCATCCAATAAAATTGAATTTTTATAAACATGATATCAAATGTAAAGTTAAATGTGCAATTTTATCTTTTATTTAGTAATTGATAAAAGATTCAAATTTAATTAAAACTGGAATGCATAAATCTGCTATTTTTTAATTATCTTATATTGCAACTGTAAATATTGTAATGTGTAAATTTATTAAAATTATATATAAATTTTTAAAAAAGAAGTTAACTGATAATGTTTTTTATATATATTTATACTTTTATTATTTTTAAAAGAAAGGTTTACTTAATATTCTTTCTCTTTTTATTTCTTGTTAACATTTCTGATTTATCTAAAGAATGGATTTGCAACTCCTCCAATTATTCGATGCTGTGCAACAAGCAGTATGGATCATGTGCACAAATATGGTATTAGTGATTTGCTCTGGGTTCCTCCAGATATCGAAGTAATGTAAAATGAAAGCTTTTTCCTTTATTTTGTTGCTATACAGTGTAACGTTTTGTGTTATAATTTGATTACATTATGTGTATAATATTTTCTTAAAAAAATAGATCTCAGCTAAGGGAGAAATCATTAAGAATGCTACCAGCGGATACCAAATTATTACATGTGGTTTAGATGGGTAAGTAAAAAAATGTCTAAATACTTCAGTAGTGTAAATGTTTTAAAATGCTAGCATGTTGACATTTTTCATTCCTAATGAAGCAGAAAATATTTATAAGGAAATAAGGAATCAATATATATATTACCATTTTACTTGAATATTGTGAAGGATAAAATAAAAGCTCATTTAGCCACATCATTGATTTGTATGTATTAGAACAATCTTTTATTAACACTGAATGCAAAATCTTTAAGAAATAAAGAATGAAAAAGAAGAAGAAATATTTCTAAAAAAGATTTTTTAAAAAAATAAATGTTTCGTCCACAGACAAACTTATTATTTATTTATAATATGGAATATTGTTATTATTTATAAAATATTATTGACTATTATTCATATATTATATGATTATATTTTTTATTATATGATCCTAAAAGTGTATTCTTACTAATGAGAAATGATTAAAATGTACTAATATCTTTAAAATATTGAAAGCTGACATAGTTTTATTAAAACTATGTATGCACTCTTTTTGCCCCAATGGGCATATACATCTTGAAGATAAAACTATATTCCCAATTAAGTAAATAAATCTTACTTTTTCATGGAATATCTAGAAAGAACTACTTTTACCTGGAATTTAAAATTGTAATAATACAAAAGCTGGATCAAAACTTTCAAAAGAATAACAATTTATTTTGAAGCCATATGAAGTTGATATGAGGGTGAATTCATGATTTTGAGCTTTGTCGGATAACAAAAATGACATTTCACTGGACATTTCGCTCTCCAAAATTCTGTCCGATCAAGCTAAGAATGTTTAGTCTATGATAACACACTTCACATTCATTAGACTACATATAAAATGATGTTCGAAGGAATTGGGTCTCAAATTCACAATCCTCCATTATATATTAAATAGAATAAATAACTCTTGACAAAATAAGATATTAGTTATTTATTCTGAAATTTAGCATTAGTATAACTATATGCTTAAACTATTATAATTAATCAGGCATGATCTTCTTTCACCTTATTATTTCAGAATATCTGTCCCAGTTGAACTGGTTCAAAAATATTGTTGCATAAAATATAACACTTTCATTCTTTAAGAATTTCAATCTTTTTTATTCTTTTTTTTTTTGTAAATATAATATGTTAATTACATGTTCATTGCATTTGAAGTAATTTTTTTTTATTCATAGCTTCTTGCATTTTTGGGATTTGAGAATGGGATTTCAAAGTAAACCTGGAAATCCATTTCCTAAGAAATTCAATCATTTAAATGGAACATGGGAGCCATTTCATTCAGTAAGGTGCATTTTAAGATGTTACAAAGATTTTACTTGTTTGAATAATGACAATCTCTTTTTAAAATTATGTTTTGGTTCTTTTGAATTATTTTAAGTAAATTGAATCTGATTTATCTACCACCTTCCAATATTATAATAATTATTCATGGCATATTTAACTATCTCTTACTAAATGTTATTGTTTCAAATATTGATGTTTGATTTTTTTTTTTTTTTTTTTTTTTGTACTTTTATATTTCAAATAAGTTATTTACATTGCCAAATGATTTTATTTTATGAATATGCATATTTTAAATCCTATATAGTGAGAAAAAGTAACCAGGTTAATTGGATCATCTTTTTAACAAATGTTTTTAAATCAGTAGTAAGTTTTATACTTTATGTTGTTTGTTTTCTTAGTGAAAGAAATTTTTATCTTCAACTTTTGCATTTGGTATAATAGCTACCTATATCATTCAACCTAAAGTTACAGTTGTGTCTTTACCATCCGTCACATCATATTTACTATTTAATTCCTACACATGCACATATACATTTATCAATGTTAACCAAGCAACGTTATAGAGGTTTAGTTTATTGCAGTTCATTGGCCACCAGCTTGCCAACACCTTCAGCTGCATTCATGAAAAAATTTTCCATGAAGTGTAGTTCTATGGAGTGTAGCAAAACCTGTGCAATGTGCAAAGGACAAATTAATACCCATAAAAAAGGCATGCTAATGAAGCAATGTTTGGTTATTATGCCTGTAAAAGCATAACAAAAATTAATAATACCTGCAGAAATATATGTAATTGATAAGATTCAATATTTATTAGTTGATAAATGGTAAAAGAAGCATCATTCCATCATAAGAACAAGTTCAGTTTGTCATTTGTATCTTATGAATATACAATTTCAAAACTGAACTTCATATATCGGCTTATGAATAATTCCATTGCTAAATATTCTTTGATTGTGTTCTCTTCTAGGATTTTTACTTTTGCTTTATAATTTTTTTGAAAAAATTCTTTCTTATGCTATATTAGGTTGAGGTATTTTCACAAGAATTTAGGAAACGAAAATCATTGACATGTTTTATGTTGAGAAATTATTGTATTCCTCCAACTGAAGGTAAATAAAATGCTTGCTTTAAAAAAAAAAGTCATTTAATCTTAGTATCCTTAAAACTAATATATACAAATTTTGAAATTTCAGATAATGGAGACATAACTGAAGATGAATTTTTAAAATCTGAATTTTATGCTGGTTGTGATGTAAATATTTTTTTTCAATTTTTTTACTGTCTTAATAATAATTTATTGGCTTTTCATTAATTGTGCCAGTTTTTGTCATGCTATCTAATACATTGTTTGTTTGAAATTAAAATATTTTGATGTCTATATGTCTATAATATCAATATAAAAAATGTTTTTAATAAAGTGTTATAATATGCAAAACCTCTTATCATCTATAATTTTATTTCTGATTTAATTTAAATTAGTCATTTAAATAACCAGCTTTTAAACCTCGTAGCTTTTTTAAAAAAATTAAACTGTGCCAAATAAATTTTAAAAACTGGCAAACATTAACCTTTTTCCCCAAGTTACAATAGATATGAACAGTGATATAAAATTTTGACTGAGCATTATGTCTATCAACTTAAAAGCAGATACATATAATAAAATAAATAATACTTTTTTGCTTTTGGAAATTGAATCAATTTAACTACATAAGCTGTACTTTCATGTTCAGTTGAAAATCTTACACTGAAGTTAAAATAATCTTTTTTATACCTGTTAATATAGTTTTAATTAATGAGAGCTTTATTTCATTGTCATAAAATCTTTATTTTGATTTTTTTATACTTTATAACATGTGTAAACAAATACTTTTTTAACCTTGGAAATATTTGAATCAATTTATCAACATTAATACTATTTTCTGTGTTAATATATGGTAAACGAACATCCACAGTTGAAATGTTTTTGAACTTGTTTAGTTATTACTTGTAATTCTTTATTTAAATCTATTCCATCAATAACTCAAGAATGTACATGTACTTTTGAATTTTCACAATAATTGAAAAACCGGTCATACATATGATTTTTCATCATTATATTGAGAACAGCCAAAAAAAAAAGTTATGAACATTTTAAAGATTAATATAAAATTAAAGGAGGTTTAATAAAAATGATTTTAATATAAGAAAAAAAATTTTTAATTTACACTGTACTGATTTGAGTGCCAAATTTTAAGAAATGTAACTTAATAAGCCTTATGTTCTTTTCTGTAATATCTTCACTATTTTTTAATATAAATTATGAGTATGAAATTATCCTAGCATCATAATTAATTTCAGAAAAAATTGCACTATTAAAATGATAATTTTTCTAATTATGATTACTTTAATTAAACACCTTAATTTTATTTAGGATATTTTGTTCTTGAATTGTCAGTCATGAATTTTTTTTCTAGAGGGTTTTAATATCTTTTAAAGCTTAATAGAAAAGCATCATTGAAATTCCATATAATTAGCAGTTGCAACTTATCAGATGCTCCTATACTCATATAGTGTACAAGACCAATAAAACTCATTCTACATTCAACTGTAATTGGATTTATAAAGTAAAAATGATGAGCATTGTGCGCTGTCTATAATATTTAAATAATTTTTATTTTAATTTATGAGAATATTATGCTATATTAAATTGTATTTCAGTTGTTTTTTTACAAAGTTATATATATTAATAAAATTGAATTATTATAATGTTTTCACTTTTTTTTTATAAATATTAAATTATTTGACTTTTTTTTTCCTTGCAGGATGGTCAGATATTATGTGGAAATTTTAAACTTAAACGAGATGAATCTGGAAAATTTTTAAGTAAAAAAATTTTTTTTTCTTCTGATAGAAATTAATTGCAATGTTTTCTTTCTTTCGGAAGTTAGCTTAACTTCCTATCCATTAAAATGTATTTATCAATTTAATGTCTGATTTCATATTTCCATCTGCCTATGAAATTAATTTTTTACTGTTAAATGTATTAATTTAGTTTAAAATTACTTGTACAACAATGTTTCCAGAAAAATAAGAAAAGGAAAACTTATCATCATTCAGTTTTCTGTAAGCATAACAATTTATCAACTATTTCAAAATTATTTTTATCAGAATAAAAGACACCCTTGCTATCAGAAACGTTTTAAAAATTTAATATACAATTCAATAACCAGACTGTAATGTCTTGATCTAGACTGATCAAATAACGACGCAGAATTTTCAGACAATTCTTTATTTTACAGCCCTATATATACAAAAGAACAACTTGTTATAATCTTGGCTAAATAAATAGTTATTTACACCTGTAGTATTAGACACAACAGTCGAAGTCGAAGGTTTATCTTGAAACTCAGTTCCCCATCAATACGGAGAAACAGCACCACAGGGAACTCGCAGGTTGTTAGTCAACACGACCACTCCACGGGTAGTTCTCGGACTCCGAACTCGGGGGCGTAGTCCAACAGTCTGCCTGCAATTCGTTTCTTCTCCTCTCCCTAAAAAAAATCTCCGCACTTTATTTCGGCGACAATCTCCACCTCTTAATTTACATGGTCATTTGAGCTCTCTTTCGGCCAATCGTTCAGCAATATGCTCCCTCAGCGACGCCAGTCGGTCATGGGAAAACTCCTTTTAGTGATGCCCCTTTCATAACTGACTATTCTGGAACACGGAGTTATCATAGTCCTTTCACAATGAGAAACATTTAGCATCCCGATGTTTGGACACCCCTTTCTCTTTGATGGTACTATCAGTATCTCTTGGACGAAGAATTTCCACGTGTGGTCTTTCACTGTAATCGCTAATGAACAGATGCGAAACCACCCAAGTGAAAAGATCCACCATCTGGCTATCTCAAGGAGTTTAGTAATTAACAGCGACGACACAGCTGGCTGTAAATGTCTTATCAGTACTTGGAAATGGGGAATGTTACAAGATTTTCAAATGAAGAGCTAAGAAACAAATTTTCAAAATGAGTGTATGGTATGAAATGAAATCAAATTTAATTAAATAGACTTTCTACTCAGAAATTTATTTAAAATTATAGAAATGCAGTGTTTCAATATGTGAAAATTAATTAATAAATTATTTTCAACCTGTAAATGCTACAAGTTGTGAAATTAATTTCAAAAGTTATACTTGCATTTTTTTCTGTTTGCAATAGTTACAAATGCAAAATTTTTAATAATATTTTTGTTGAAGAAAATAAGAAAATATTTCATATAATACTGTATTCATCTTTTCATTTATGGACATTTGATTTAACTTGATAAATTAAATTTTAGTTTTTAAAAAAGTCCTTCATTGTTTCCCTGAGTTCTTCTTCCTTTTGGTAAATGAAATCAAAAATTCAAAGGATGTGCAAATTGTATTTCTTCTGCATAAATTTTGAATTTTTAAAAAGCAGAAAAATTTATAGAAAATGTTGCTATTTTTTTTACATGTATAATAAAAGGCTATGTAAAATATGAACACTCTTGAAATTAATTTAACATTCTAAATCTGAATAGTGCTTAGATCATTAATCTTGATTTAATTTTTTTTAATACAAACCATTTAAGAAAATCAAAACTATGAAATCATTATAGTATAATTCTATTATTTATAGAGACATGAATATATTACTTTTACAGCTGAACAGCCAAAATATTTCAGCTCAACACTCACAGGAGCAGTGACTGTATTAACTTGCTCCCCATTTGTAAGTGATATTTTCCTCAGTGCAGGAGGTAAAACCATAGCAATTTGGAAAAATAATATTAAGGTATGTGAACTATTAGAAAATTGTAAGAAGATTTTTTTTCCCATATAAATTTTATGAGCACGATTAAAACTTACATAATTTATTTATTCTGATTTCAAAGGTTTAATATTTTAATTTTTTATAGTTGTGTTAGATAAAAAAATAATAATAATTTTATACATTTTCTCCTTTCTCTCAATATTTTATAAAATCTTCATCCTGGAAAGAAATCCTTCAATTCTCACTTCAACTTCTAAAATAAGAAAGACTAATTATTAAGTAAATGTACTTTTTCTCTGTTGCCCTTAATAAACTAAACACTTCATTATTTTACTTTATTTGAATATTTTGTGAACATTGGCCAATATACATTCTCTTGTAGAGTGGACCTATATATCTAAGAGAGAGAAATGCATATATCACTTCTGGGCAGTGGTCTCCAACAAGACCTGCATTGTTTTTGTTAGGATTTCAAGATGGATCCATTGAAGTGTGGGATCTTTTAAGCAATTTGTATCAACCTTCAGTAATACGCTTTATGTCAACTTCTGCTATAACATCTGTCTGCATTCAATCTCTCACAGGTTTTTCACAATTTTTTAAATATTATAAAGTGAAACTTCTTAAATATATCACCCAATCTTATAGTATCAAAACAGCAAAAAATTGGAACAACTTTTAATTACTGATAAGCAACACCATCTAAAATTTTTTTTAATTTTTTACAAGAAAAAATAAATAAGCTAATAATGAACAGGAAAATTAAACATGCAAACAAATTACAATTGATGATATAATGTAATGATTACAAGCTTCAACTTAAAAGCATTTTATTTCCTAACAATTTCACAAAAAGAAATTCAAGAGCAGTTGCCAAAACATTGTTGTCTATCTTCATAGGTCATTTTGAATAACTCATTCGGCATTAATGAGGTTGATTAACATCTCAGACACTGGCATAATTATGAAAATTACATAGATAAAAGGATATTCGTTTTGAGAAGATATAATTACTTTTATTTCTCACACATGATTTTAAAAGTATACCAAAAAATTTCGCATTTTTTGTTTCCTCATTCTTATTTGTCAACTGGCTTTTAACTATTTGATGTAAATTTAAGACCTCAAGTCTCTTATTATAAAGGCTATTCTTTAATTAACTCTAATGCAAGAATATGACTTCTTTTTATTTGAGCTCAAAGATTAATGTATTGGAAATTCTGAATAGGCAACATATTCTTAAATAATTGTGATATTATAATTTTTAATACTGTAATTAATAAGTTGGGACCAATGCAAAAATTAAACTAATGAACTATGTTCTAAAATGATATCACTGTATTTAGAATATTGCTGTAATAAACTTAGTAGTGCTTATTATCTTTATCATTACATTTTTCATTATTATTTGATATATAATTAATTCAGGTTGACAAAAAGAAATAATAGATTATATATATATATTAATTTGAAATTTAGGAAAATCTGATTTCCTTAATGTAGACCCTTTAATTGAAAGATAGAGAAAGAGGAAACTAAAAAAAAATTAAGTATATTATTAAATTCATAAAAATCAAACGCTGCAGTCTAATAGATATTTTACAAAAAGTTGTGAATAGAAATTAAATTAATTTTGAAAATGCCAAAGTAGAAAAACCTTTTAGTTAATAAAGCTTGGTACTTATGTGACAAAATAAACTTTATTATTTGCAACTCCTTTATGAACTAGCTATTCAGATAATGTGACTTTTATGAATCTGACAGTCAGAGATTTCTACTATCTCATTTTATTTGTATACATTTCTCTACTGAATGGCTTTCTATTAAAAAAAAATCAATAAATGTATAACTGATACATGTTGTGAAAATATTGCATTTTTCCAAAATTAATTATGTACAATAAAATATTTGGAACTAAAAAATATCATTTAATATGGCAGAATTCAGAGCAGAAAGCATTTTATTTAATATTAATTTGTTTAGAGCTTATCATAATTCACAAGATATTCACAATTATATGAGTGATCTAGTAGTCAAGGCAGGAAAAATATAATTATTCTGCTAGAAAATGGAGTTACATTCAAACTTACTATTGCTATTTAATTAGTGCTTTGTAGAAAACTTGTAGAATAATATTCAGTTTGACGAAAATTTACTTTGCAGATTTTGTGATTGTATGGAAATTCATCAATAGTGCAAAACAAATGGTGGTCATTTTTCTGTATGCAAGCTGTATTCCTAATATATTAGTAGCAGTTATAGCCTCTTATTAGATGCTTCTTTACTAAACATATCATTTAAAATTTGAAATAGATAGTCAAAAATATATGATATTTATAAACGCATTTCTGATTGATTATTCAATATATTTATCTTCTGAACTAATTTTTTCCCCTTTAAGCTTTATTTCTAATTCAAAAATGTCTCATTTTTTCAGAAAATGAGCATATAGTAGTAGCAGGAGATTCTAAAGGGGTAGTTTACACAATGAATTTATTACCTCGTTTCTGGATTCTTAAAGAAAATGAGGTACAGTGAAAAAGATATATGATTATAATAAAATATATTTCTTTTATTATATAAAATACCTTTCCTATATCATTCAAAATCTTAACAACTTAAATTTATCTCACATCTATAAAATTATGTAATGTACAGATTTATTTATTTCAGTTATTAAAAGTTCAACAGATGATAGAAAAGGAAACCAATAGAATACTCAAAGGAATTCAACCACTTTTCGAGGAATCAAAGATTTCTGAGAAAATTCCAGAACATCTAAAAGAAATATCTAAAGTAGTAAGGAAAAAATTGAATAATTTAGTAATTTTTAAATTGATATTTATTTTACTTTCACAAATAATTACTGAAATCTAAAATCCCTTCAGAAAAAAATTGCAAATTATGAAAGAAGGCTATAGAAAAACACTCCAATTATCTTAATAGATTTTGGATAGGAAAAAGAAATATCGAAATTGTGAAAATAATGAGGAATTGCACTCAAATTGTGTATATACATATTTTGTAGGTTCTTTTTTAATAATCTTAATAATAAAGTATTCACAATTACAATAAAAGTATATCTGTACTTCATGATTATTTTTTTAAAATTCTATCTCTCTTTAAAAAAAAAACTTTATCCAATTTTTCTATTTAATCCAATATCAATAGTTGTAGTTCTGCTGTGTAGCAAATTAAAAAAGGAAATACCAAATAAAATTCTATCATAATAAATGTCCTTTAATATTTGAGTATATTTGATATTTCTTTCTTATAATAAATATAATGAAGTATTATTTATTTATTTACTTCCAAATTCAGCCTGATGACTCTATGAAACCTGAAGTGACTGACGAAATTATTTTAGCTAACAGTTATGAAGAATTCTTAACATTACAAGAACAAGAATTAAAGAACATGACATTAAATTTACAAGAAGATGAAGATTTGCTAAGTAATGAAGAAAATGAGTAATATCTTAATACAATATTTTATAAATTATTATGTATATAAATTCAACATATTGAGCTGTTTTTGTCCAAAGAACATTTTGATATATTAATGAATGAATATTACTTATATATTAATGAGCATTACAAAATGCGAATACATTAATAGATTATTCTCACTTTAAAAAGAAATTAGAGATAAAGTCTTATTATTATTGTTGGGGCCTTTGTAATTTTCTTCATTATTTTTATACTTTCGTTTTACAATGAAAGCAATACATTTCTAATGTATCTTCGATTATAATTTAAGTTATAATAAAAAGTTTCAATGAGCTGCAAATTTATCTTTTCCATTTTAAGATCAGAAATAATTAAATATCAAACATATCACTAAATGCCAATTTGATAGCAAGGCTTATTATTTCTGGTAATTGATAGATTTTTACTTTATAACATTTTACAGTATGGCTGGATTCATTGCAGAATAAAATGCCAGATCTTTGGTGGCACTAGAACAAATAAGGCTGAATACAAGAAATAAGATATTTTATTGAAAGATATTTGCAAGATAAATCATAACATTTTTTTTCATTCACAATATATATGCAGTATAAATATTACGACAGTAATCTTTGGGATGTACACTTTAAATTTTCAATCAATAATAGTTCATATTTGTGTATTTTATTTGTAAATTTATAAATACATAAAAAAAAATTTGAACACAGCTTAAAATATAACTCAGTATTCCCCAACTTTCTTTTAATTATATAATGCCAAACATAATTTATTTTTTTTTCAATTCTAAGAATAAAATGTTGATCCCAATTAGAAATATATAATACTGATAAATTTTACAGCATGACACACAATATGCTAGAATGTTCTTTTTCTCCAAAATTAAATGAGACAAAAAAAATTGTAATTAAAGTTGTTTTTAAGTGAAAGGAGAAAAATATAGTTAATAATTAATTTTTTATAAAGCAGAGGAAATGGTAGGAAGTGGAGGTGAGAAAAAAAACATATAAACAGAAATTTCTTAAATATACTGAAAAATCAATAATTCAATATTTTATATATGAAAACAAAACAGCAAATTCATTCATAATCTACACAATTTGGTTTTTCTGGTGTGTGATAATATTTTTCCATTGGTACTTTTTTCCCCCTTTTAGCAAGCTGTAATACAGGTACATAATTAAGCAACAGAAGAAATATCAATAAAATGCACTCTTTCTCCTAAGTTCTAATCACAATCAATTATAACTGAAATGAAAATTTACTTACTTCTATTCCAACAGTGTTGTCATGCTGTATCCTATGAACTATCTGGTAACTAACAATCTTTGAAATTCAAGCCCTCAATAACCAGAATTATAAAATTCATTAAATAAAATGGCCACATTTTTTTTATTGTCTCACTCCTATACAAGCAGTTATAAAAATACTTAATTTAAAAGTACACCAAGAATAGGTGAAAATTATCATCAGCACAAAATGATGAATCTGACTGTCTCTATTTAATATCCTAATTACAAATGGAGGTGAGAAAAAAACTAATATTTTATCTGTTCTAGTTAGCCATCAAATTGAAATTTAAAGGAGTGATATGAGAAATAGATAGTAAAATATCTTTTAAGAAAAGTTACAATTACCAGTTTCATATACATAAATATATGTATACAGAGATCTGATTAAAGGATTAAATATACAAAAAAAAACTTAACAAAATAAAATGCATAATGGTCAAAAATTTTAAATACACTTTAACAAATTTGAGTAATTATTTTTATCAAGTTATGATTAAATAGTTACTACATATGTTGACCTGAGTGAAAAAATACTGAAAACGTGCACTTTTTAGTAATGAATGAAATGCACAGTAAATAACACATTTCATTCAAAAAATAATATCTGTAAATACTGAGAAAAAAAATAGGGATTCTACTTAAAAATTTTCCAGAATAAATTATATATTATACATAGCTATAAAAGAATAACTAAATAAAAAAGACAAGTTTTTACAATAGTATGAATGTGATAAATAATATTTTAAATTATTCATAAAATAATATATAAGATTCATATTTATACAAGATTGAAATTAACAATTTTTAATCCAAGGTTTTCAATAAATGTCAGTTTTTTTTTTTTTATTGAGAAAAAATTCATCTTTTGACTAGTAATGATGAATATAATCATCAATGATTAAAACCAAACTTAATATAGATGTACATAACATATAATAAAAAGAACCTTAAAGAACGTTTTAGAACAATTACAAATAGCTGAAATTATTAATAAAAAAGCTAAAAATTTAATTAAAATACATTTAGTAACTAGAAACTAATTTTCTTTTAAATTCACACATTATATATTAAGTAACATTAATATTCCCTCAAAATATTTTAATTAAAATTTTGAAAAGTATTATTACCAAATTTTTTTAACAAATATTATAATTAATTATTTTTAAGTATATTCAAATTGGTAAAAATAAATTGAAATATTAATACATTTGAAAATATTTAAAACAAAACATATCTCAAACCAGAAATTATATATCAGTGATTTATATAAGAAAAAAAACTCGGACTGTATTTAATACCATCAGCTTTAGAAAATTATTTTTCTGATGTGTTAAAAATCTCTACTATTAAACATATCATAATATAGGTGAATAAATTATCAAAAATACTTTTAAAAACAACAAGAATTTATAGAATTGTTCTATATTTATTATCAATATCAAGTAATACTTGATTATGAATGTTATAGCCACTAAGTGGCAAATTAATTTAATAATTTCAAAAATATTACACTGAATATTCATCAACTAATCTTAAGTTTTATAAAATCAAAATTAATAATTAAATTTTCAAATAATTCATAATATAATATTCAAAAACGAACTGCTGGAATAAATTAATATAAATATTTTTAAATGAATTCATATAATAACAATGTTAATTTTTTTAAATAGAAAACAGATCATTATAATCATTCAGTTCTGGGGATAAAAACAGAAAAAAAAAATGAAATTTAAATAGTAACCATTCATAATGCCAAAATTTAAATAGTAACCATTCATAATGCCAA
>JAPMOR010060062.1:255478-294568 GCA_026543865.1 Argiope aurantia
ACCATTCATAATGCCAAAATTTAAATAGTAACCATTCATAATGCCAATCTTCAATACATCATGATAACTAAATATAATTATTAAAAAAATCAATGTATTTCAAAAGCATGCAATTTTACAACAGTTTTTTGCATCAATCTGAATGTCAAAATTCTATTTCCTTTACAATACCTTTGTTAGAAAATTTACCAACATATACAACTGCAGATATATATATATTTAAGTTTGGGTAAAATATTCAAATAAATCGGTGAAATTATTAACAAATATAATGTTTTTAAAAAAACATAGGAAACTTTTATTAATTTTTAAAATTGCCTTTAAATATATTGACAGATTAAAAATCTTTAATGTTCTCAAAAAATAACTATAACACCTTTTAAAACTTGTTTAAATACATTTAAAATATAATAAATAATTTAATTGGAACTATCTATTCTAAAAGAGATTATATATAGATATATCATTAAAAATATAATTTTACAATTAACTGAATTTAAGCCAATTGTGTGTCTTAAAATATTTAAAATAATACATATAATAATGCAGTGAAGCATACAAAGATGTATATATAGCATGACATGCACAAAATTTGAAACTTTTGATTCACAGACCAGCTCTTCAAAAAGTATTACTCTTTTTTAAAAAGTTTATCTAATACTTTGATCACAACTTTGCTTTTATTGATAACACATTAGGCTTGTCTAAGAACTCTCTCCACCAAGCAGGACGGTCTAAGGCAGCAGGTGTATTCAAGATACATTCATACAAATTCTTATAAACCTGAAACAGAGTTTTTTTTTAATTATACTGTCCTTAAATAAAAAAAACTTAATAAATGCTCATGTGACTACAAACGTTTGAATTTCAATATAAAAATACTGCATTTGATTACTATATTTTGTAAATTAAATTGTTTTACAATAAACAAGAGCTGTAAATCGGAATATTTACGAAGTCAACATTTCTTATATAGATATATATATAAATGAGACAAAATCTTTCACTACCTTCCCTCTAAGAACAATTGTAAAAACAAAATGACACCATGAAAATTTATAAACATATATATGATGAAATTTTTTTAAAAAAATTGTTTCATTTCTGCTATATTTGACTTTTATCGTTTAAAAATGGAGTTGATATGTAATTCTAAATAATATCTTCTGAATTGTTTAGAATTACATATCAAATAACAGCAGATATTCTTAAATAATCCAATTCTCATTTTAAACAAAATACCCATTTTATTTTAAGAATGCGAGATTTTTATCACTAGATTGGCCTTATATGTGTATTGGAACATAAAATGTTTGAAAAAGAAAAGCAATTTAAAATATTTAAAGTTTAAAGGCTATGGATCAGTCTTTAGGAAGTAAACACCTACATTAAAGATTGAAACTTTTACAAATGCTAAATGATATTGAACTGAAGATGTGCAACACTGTCCTGTTTTATTCAATTTGTATTGATTGGACATCCACTATATATCATCTCACTTTCCTACTCATGGAATTACAATATATATATATATATATATATATATATTAAACTGAACTGGAAATGGGTAATATTTGCATTTTATGTTTCTCTGTTTAAAACTGCCATCCTTAAGTCATCTGTTAATTTCTCTCTTCAAGAATGGTAATTAACTGGTCAATTGTTGGAAATTTTATGTCATCAAATAATTCAACATTTAGTCTCTTAGTTTCAGAAGTGACAATCGAGCAGATGATACTAAAATTTGATTCAATTTTAGTTCCATGAAAATAGATGAGCATGATAATGCCCTTTCTGATGCCAGTGATAATTGTCTAGAATATTTTAACTTCCATTCATCAGTTATTCACTGGCTTCTTCTACTGTGGTTGCTGTAAACTGCTAATAGGATGCTTGTATACCTCCAAGTCATAAGCACTTCTTTTTGCAACACTAATGGCATTAGTCACCAGATCAGGAAGAACCTTTCATTAACGTCAAAGAGAATGAATGCTTCTGGCAAACAGGATCAACTGCTGATGCAGATTACAACAGCAAATTAACCAAGGACATCTCCTTCTGTAATTTTCAAGAACATTTTTTGAATTTCTGCAGTGCATCCTATCCTGACTTTAATGTGGAAGTGGAAAACCTTTTAATACATTCTCCTGTAAATACTGTTTTTGTAGGAAACTGACGTTTTTAGGTTAAACTGCAAAAAAAAATTATTAAAAAAATGGAAAACAGCACAAGAATTACCTCTCTGATTATACTGAACACTAAAACATACACTGAACTACAATTTTCACTTACCTGACCATCAGAATGTCCTAAAGCTGAGTTAAGTATAAAATCTGGAGGAGATATTGCATCAGCCAATGAAACTGCCTGATCTTTAATATCTTCACATAACTGTAGGATACCTTCTTTAATCAATTTACTTATTAATGGACTTGTGAAATAGCTGCCTGCAAAATATTAAAATTAGTAAATAGTACAATATTAAATAACTAATACATTTAATATTTTTAAGAGATAAAATTATACTCTTCATGTACAATAACAATTTTTTTACAAGAAAGATATATTTTGAGAAGTTAAGATCCAAATAATGAAAGCAAAATAAATTTTGGTTGAAATCTATAAGCTAATACATAAAAATTTTCAAAATATAAAATATTACATTCAGAAGCTAAAGACAATAGAATATAGATAGTAACAAGATATAATAGTATTGAATGTTTTAGAATTGTTTCTCTTTTCTGACAGGCTTATGCTAATGTGAAAATTTTATGAAAAATCAGTGACAGCAATTTCAATACCTTAAGATTCCAAAAACTTTTTGTAAGAATATTAATTATAGATTATTTAGATTATTATCGTTAAATTAGAGTATTTAATTACTTTTTAGAGCTTCATTATTTTTTATTGAAATTAGCAATTTTTATAGCAGATAATTATCAAATAGCAAAAAAAATTGATAAAAATTTCAAAATCAATTAACTGAATATAATACATAAGTTAAAATAAAAACTGTTTATATATATAAGCATTAAAAAAAATATTTGATGATACCAAAAAAATTATACTAAAATGAAGAATGTTAAAGTCGTATAAGCAATGTTATTCTATATTAAGGTGGCCATGCATTACTATTTGAAACAAACTGTAGTGTTCATACCAGAAAAAATTAGAAATTTTATCACAAACATTTTGATAAATTGATAAAAAGATTCAATTCCAAAAGTAGAATAAGATTTCGCATAAAATAAATCTATATATAACAATAAATTACAAATATGGAAATACAAATTCAACATCTAATCATCGTCAAACTTAGAACAAAAAATCTTAGAAGAAGCTGAAAATTTTAAAACTTAAGGTTAAGTAGTTAAATTATAAAAATTAACATTTTAGTAAGAAAACTATAACAGCAGAATATTATGAAAGAAGATTATTTATAAATCAAGATTCAGAAATTATATTCGAATAGATAAAAATATCAATAGAAAAGAAATAAAAGAATTTAATATACAATACAGATGTTAAAAATAATTTTCTTAAACATACCTTCATAGAATGAAGATAAATGTTTGTCCATGCTCCACAAACCATATAACAAAAGAAGTTGAGAAAGTACTTCTTTAATGCCTGGATCAGATTGTTCATCTACAAAATCAGCAAAACGCTGAAGAAGCTCATGCTAAAAAGAAAAAATTTTTTCACAATATGATATATCCTAACAGTTTTGCTAAAAAATGTTAGTATATGCAATAAAATATTTTAATTTAAAGTTATCTCAAATTTCAGTAAAGGTCAAACATTACATTTAATTTACATAATAATACGAAATTAATTTTAATATTTCATTGATAATAAAACTTTCTATCAGCAAAACAAAAACACAATACGAAAGATAGACCTTCTACCTCAATATAAGCTAATGCAAGAGATCGGCAGTAGTACACTTGATTCCGACTTCTAGATGTAAATGGATCTCTACTTCGTAGCTCGTTTTTCAATTTTTCACTTGATTCTTTCAATAAATAACATATCAGCCATTTGTATGAAGTCAACAGTACTAATGAAAAGAAATATTCATTAATAGAATTCATTTGCATTACAGGCAGCAATGAACAATATTTAATCAGTTACCTTGCCACAAAATAAAAGGAATAACATTTTAGTATTTAATTACAACTAAGAAAGTAAATGTGAATAAAACACATTTTCCTATGATGACCCATAATATAGTCCTCATATAATAACAGCCTATCCCAAAATATTAATATTTATTATTTATTAATGTTATTACAAACACAGTCAGCTCATATATATATTAGAAGAGTTCCCCATGTTTTGTTTTGTTTTTTAGTACAAAAGTTTCTAACTAATAAACTCTAATCAAATACAATTGATTAAAAACTCTTCTTGTGATATTCAACATAATGAATGGTTATGCAAAAACTCTGAAGACATTTTTATCCCCCAAAGTGTCAATTTCCTCAGAAGATGATATACAGGGTGGTTATAATTAAACTTCCCTTATAAACAGCATCCTACAACGCAAACAGATCAACGGATTGCAACGAAATTTGGTATACAGACCGTATACAAGATGTGCTCACAGAATTTCGAAAAAAAAAATTTTTTTTTTGTTCCAAAATTTTTACCAGATGGCGCTTTTTGCAGAGAAAAACATTAATTTTAACACAATAAACGACCAAAACGAAATACAGGAACATTATTAACATTTATTGACTAGCTTTTGATCAATTTGTCATCGAATCACATTAAGTAAAGTTAAGGAAAAAAATAACAGTACGCTATTTGAAGGGGGGAGACATTGTTCAGTTTGTAGAAACAAGAGCAGATTAGGACGAAATTGCACAAGAGGAGCAATTATTAATCATGTCTAGGACGATGTAGGGAAAGGTGCTCCATGTGATCACCCTCATTCACCTACAAAATTTCAAGCCGGGGAACAGTGTTCAACAGCAGATCGTAACTGATCAGATCAATTGTGATGCTCCGCACACGAAGCGTTATGGAATTTTTTAAGTCATTCAATGTCGCAACAACTCCACGATACACCAGATTTTTTAAGTAGCCCCATAATCAGAAATCGCACGGACATAAAACATGACAACGTCTGCAAACGTTTCAAACTCTAACCTATTTTGCATAAAGCTTCCTCTACTTCGCAAGCATGCAAATCTCGACATTTTTTTTTTCACCTTGAACTGACAGCTTTTTCCGGTTTTACATTTTATTACTCATAATTCTTGTTCTGTATTGTTAATATTGTTTCTGTATTCCGTTTTGGTCGTTTATGGTGTTAAATTTAATGTTTTCCAGAAAAGGCACCCTCTAGTGGACATTTTGGAACTAAAATTTTTAATTTGAAATTCCGTGAGCGCATCTTGTGTATAGTCTATATACCGAATTTCATAGCAATCCGTTCAACTGTTTGCGTTGTCGGGATGCTGTTTATAGGGTAAGTTTAATTATAACCACCCTGTATATGGACACTTTCTTTCATTAAATTTTCACTAGTAAAAACCTTTTAAATTTTCTAGAATGGCAATATTAATACTTTTCAATAACCAAACAAACCTTACAACAAAAATTTATTTATTTTTACTGGAAACAAAACAAGAATAGATTTTATTTTTAATTATTTTAATTATTAATGTCCTAGTAAGCTTATTAATAATTTTATCATAAAATTTCTAAAATCTAATTATGAACAAAATTCTGCTTCGTGCATTTTTTTTTTTTTTTTTACCCTACAGACCTCTGTTATTGTTGTGCTATATGCAAATCTTAAAAAATGCAAATAAAGATAAAAGAAATTGAAAAAATTATATTTAAACTCAAACTTTTAATGCATATTACTCAATTAAAAAATTACCAATTTAAAGCCAAAGATATTATACTGACATTATTATATTAACCACTTTATAAGTCATTCATGATAATTTTTTAAAAAGCAAATATGTAAATGGGGCAAATATACATTATTGCCTGATTATGATTAAAATTTACAACACTCCAATGATTATAATGCATGAGCTGATGCTGACTCTAATAATCAAGAACAAATAACAGAAAATTTATGCAATAAATTATTATATACATATAATAATCTTTTATATATAAGATAAAATCAACAAAGTAAATTTAGTTTTAAAATATAAAAAAAAAAATATTTAAATTAGATTCATAAAATTATAAATATCTAAAACAATCTTCAAGGGAAAAAAAGAACAATGTAGAATATTTTAATATGTAGAATATTATCAGCAATAAAACATTTATCAGTTCATGTTTTTTAAAAAATAAAAAATTTTAAGGATAAAAATTTTGATTAATTAAACATTTAATTTTCAATAAATTAAAAGATAAGTTTTTTAATTATTTAATCACACAATGTGGAATAACTCAAAACACAATGAAATCATTAAAAAAAAAACTGAGTGAGAGATAAGAAAAAAGCATTTAGGAAGAGAAAACCTAACAGAAGATAAACAATACTTTTCATTTTTATTAAAGAAAAATAATTATTATTAAAAGAAAAATATTAAAAATTTATAACATAAATATAAGAATAATTAAAATTTTAAATGTATCAAAAATAACAATTTTTATGTTCTAATTGGAGGCAATATTTAAAAAAAAAAAGTCAAAATTTTAGAATACAGAGTAAAATATTTACAAATTTTTGATATAAATAAAATTTTGATAAAATTAAATCAAATAAATATTTTTGAACATTCCCTAATAACACTCATGGCACCAATGAATCTTTATGCTGCAAAAATAAAGGGTTATTATTCTTCATTGCATCATCATAAATAATTGTTTATTTGATCTCCAACCATCCTCAACAATCATCCAATCCATAAGTAGTAAAAATAACAGAAAATTTATGCAATAAATTATTATATACATATAATAATCTTTTATATAAAAGATAAAATCAACAAAGAAAATTTATTTTTAAAATACAAAAAAATATATTTAAATTAGATTCATAAAATTATAAATATCTAAAACAATCTTCAGGGGGAAAAAAGTACAATATAGAATATTTTAATATGTAGAATATTATCAGCAATAAAACATTTATCAGTTCATTTTTTAAAAAAATAAAAAAATTTAAGGATAAAAATTTTGATTAATTAAAGATTTAATTTTCAATAAATTAAAAGATAATTTTTTCGATTATTTAATCACACAATGTGGAATAACTCAAAACACAATGAAATCATTAAAAAAAAAACTGAGTGAGAGATAAGAAAAAAGCATTTAGGAAGAGAAAACCTAACAGAAGATAAACAATACTTTTTATTTTTATTAAAGAAAAATAATTATTATTAAAAGAAAAATATTAAAAAATTTATAACATAAATATAAGAATAATTAAAATTTTAAATGCATCAAAAATAACAATTTTCATGTTCTAGTTGAAGGCATTATTTTAAAAAAAAAGTCAAAATTTTAGAATAGAGAGTAAAATATTTACAAATTTTTGATATAAATAACATTTTGATAAAATTAAATCAAATAAATATTTTTGAACATTTCCTAATAACACTCATGGCACCAATGAATCTTTATGCTGCAAAAATAAAGCGTTATTATTCTTCATTGCATCATCATAAATAATTGTTTATTTGATCTCCAACCATCCTCAACAATCATCCAATCCATAAGTAGTAAAAAGCTTTGGCAATTCTAATAATCATGCTGAAAACTAAGTTATGATGTTTTAATTAATGCACACAAATTATCAAATGGATTACAAGGAATCTATAGCTGTTTAACTCAGCTAAATAGAATTTGATCATCACATATTATTTTACTAGAACAATTTTCCTGGTAATTTCATTTGTAATTGATATATCAATTTCTTAGAAAACAAAACATCACCTAAACTTAGAATGTAAAATTATATTAACAGATTTGAGTAAAAAGAAATTTTAGGTGATTAACTTACGGTAACAGACCTTATCTGTTTTTGAACTAAAACTAAAACATAAATATAACACCAATTGCTGAATTTTTGGAGCAAAGCTTGTATTTAAATCAATCCCCCCACCACCACCCCAAAAATGGGTTTTTTTTTTTTTTTACCTTCTGGTTTCATTAAATCCTCTAAACTTCTGGCAGAAAATTTGTACTTCAGTATTTCATCCATATGATTAAGAAAGTTGATGCTTTGAAGCTCAAACTGCAATCCATTTTCTAAGGAAGAGATTTATTCACACAATATTCATACTATATAAAAATTTTACTGCAAAATGCAATAATAGTAAGGAATGATTTTCATTGCAAATATTCTTGATTGACAAATATAAATTAACAATATCAAAAATATCAGAGGAGAATTATATTGCTTTTAAAAAATATTATAGGATTCAAATTCAAAAGAATCCCTTTTTAATGATATCAATTTAATTTCATAAAACTACTTGTTCAGTTGTTTTTTTAAGTTATATTTAAGCATATTTTAAAATAATTTCATCACGGCAACAAAATTCAAATTATTTTCATTATCATAACAAATGCTTCATTTTGGAATTTTTTCCTAATAATGATGATTTAAATGTGAAGATTCAGTTCATTTCTCTACATTTATGAGTTTTGCATTAAAAGCATGCTTTTAACAAAAAGTTTCGTTTTTTTAATTCTGTGAAGTTCTGTGAGTTAAAATTAACTTCAGAATTACACAATGAACAATTATACAATTTTTTAAATTCATTTTGAAAAACAGTTCTAAACCTGTAATATAATTAAATACATCAAAACATATTATCCTTTTTACAGCTTACAGGCTTTTTTTGTTACTGAAGTTGTTGTTCACTGAATTTAATTAAATTAGAGAATTTTTTATCAAATAATCCTTTGAGATATTTTGAAAAATCATAAAATGTTATATGTCCCATAGTACATACAGCAGTGAAGATTGATTCCATTTTATATCCTTATATTTCAAAGAATATAATTCAATTGATTATATACTGCTATTGGATTAGTTGAAGTTTAATCATTTCCCATTATTATTAACTATCAAATTTTATTAAAGTTAAATTAAAATTAATGTTCAAATTTTAAGTAAAACGACAGTAAATTAAGGAGATGTAAAGTAATTGAATAAAGTATCTACAGCAGTAAAATTCACAGGTCTATAAAAATTTGGATTGTAAAAATATTTACTGGGGAAGTCATTAAAATTAAATTATGTTTTAAAAAATTTGATTGAAATTTTTCACAACTATTAATAAATTGTTCAGCCAGTTGTCTGAAAAGGCAGTTAGCTTGAAATAAATATTAATTAAAATAATTTACCAAGTTGTTTTCTCTTGAGTAATCCCAATAGATAATTGCTTGTTTGCTGCAGAAGAACATTATTATCACCTTCATAGGTACAATTTGCATCATTGTCATTCCTTAAGGAACCGAATCCAGCGGCTACAGTAAAATTATTATCAGTAAATAATTCATAAGCGAGATAAAATATTATTAAAAGAATGATTACAATGTAAATTTACAAGATTTGTAAAAAAAAAAAAGCAAACTTTTATTGTACAATTTTAATGTGTCTACCTGCCAACCCAGCATTAATGATATGATATAGCATATTAAAGTTGCATTTGCAATTTCATCAAAAATACCATAAGTCATAAAACGAACAAGTGTTTTGTGAATAAAGTGATCACAAGTATTACACCACACTATAACAAGATCATTATTTCATTTATTCTCTCTTTTAAGTAAAATATGAAAAAGCTATAAATTGGATTACTGGAAATTACTGGAACATCCAAATACAGGTCACAGCTTTACAGTTGTAACCCTGTGGTGTTTTTTTTTTCCCCCTAATTATTAACGATGTAAAAAATCTGCTTTGAAAATCAAAGATTTCAAAAAAACCAAAGAGAGATACGAGAGTTGCAACTGTTGAAAATGATGTGTAAATAGGATATTTGAAAAGAAACAAATCACACTAAAATATTTTATATGGAATTATTGACATTTTTAAAGCTCAGTTTCTTTTGAAATAGTTTTGGAAAAGTTGAAATTCTATATTTGTTATTTTCCAAATCTAGAATATCTAAATTTCATTGTTATTTATTAAATTAATTAATGACTCATTAGCCTTATAAAATCTTATTTCAGAACAAATAAATAATTCAAAGACTATGTAAATTTAAACCATTTTGACTATTTCAAATTAGAAAAAGATGTCAAAATTATGCCCTGCATAAATTCAAGGAGGTGCATTTTGCATCCCACATACAAGAAAAGAAAATACTGACCAGGAAATATGGTCAATGGTTACAAATCTTAAAATAACGAGTCGTTCAAACTATCAAGTAACAGAAATAATAAAATAATAATAAAAGATATTTGCTTCTTAAATGTTGATGAAAGCATTAAAAGAGTCAATGAAATTCTTTCCAAAATTCATGAATTAAAAACATATATTCAATAATTTTTAGAAATTAAACAATTAAATGTTGAGAAATTGAAAAATTAAACATCATGAAATTATATGCAGTGAAACACTTATTAAACTCCAATATTTGTTAGTTATAATTCTAGCTCACTAATGAGTGTTTAAAAAAAATAAGTCAATACATGTTTGTATATTACATTAATAATATAAATTGCCTGAAATTAGTCATGATATGAAATGAAACATAACTTTAAAGATTATTCAAATGGAATTACAGTACCTTCTATACTAAAGACAAAATCTAAGAGACTTAAAATCATCTCATTAAATATAAAAAAATATTTCTCAATTACCTTGTAAATAACCATGCCCTCCACATGCCTCCCGTGATTCCTGAATAGCATCTCTTGCTAGCCACCCAGAAATGGGTTTTGCTGCACTGCACAATGCATGAAGCTCTGCTGCTTTTTCAGACTAAAATACAGCAAAAGTTGAATATTTCAATAGCACATTCATTTTAAAATAAACAAAAATTGTCATATTTCCACAATAACAAAAGCAAAAAAAAAAAGAAGAAGAAAAGAGCATGGAAATAAATGTTTTGTACCAGAGATTAATAATAGTTTTCATTTATGTTAAGAATGTCAGCATATGTTTGAAATATATATAAAAATTCAAACATTTAATTAACTAATAATCTTCAAATGACATCCAAGTTTATGTAGAACTTAGAGCTTCTTGAAATAAAACATATATTTAAATATTTCCTGATCTGACAACCTGGTGAATAAAATAATAGCACATAATAATATCACATAAAATAATTAACATTTTAGTTCAGAATTATAAAAGCATGTAAGCATTAAGAATCATGTTAAAATGGTTAATTGAAATATTTTCATCAATTTTAAGGTAATAATACGACAGTAATTTTAAACTTTTTTTAACTTGATTTCATGATTGATAAAATAGCATTTTTAAATTTCAAATTTCTTGTGCTTTTATAGTTAGCATAATGGAATTTCAACAGAAATGATCAATTTAAAAAAATCTTTTTATTTAATAATTATTACATTGCAAAAAATTATTATACCTAAATATATAATGGGACCTACTATTGCTTTCTACTAGTACTGTAATATCCTAGAAGTTAGAACATTCAATAAGATATAACAAGCATTGCAGCATAGAATATCAATGAAGGACAAAGGCAAATGCAACGCATAAAAATAATTTTTTTTAAATAATAGGCAAAAAAACACACAAAAAAATGCTCACAGACACATACATCTCCTAATGATTTTGTATCATGGCAACTTAAATACCTAAGATCCAAGTAATTTATAGACTAAAATAAGGAAAGGAATATCCTCAATTCAGAAATGGAAATATTACTATTTGTCATTGCATTTATTCATCTATATATTTTTACTAATGATTAATGTAGAAAAGCTGGTTTTCTCTAATTAATAAAACTAGTTTGTTTGAATCCATATTTGCTAGTGAACTTTTGGTATTGATAATAAAAACAGGAAAATTAAACAGAATTATCTTACAATATTTTTTTGTTTTGTTTTGTTTTAAACATTTTAAAAGCATATTTCAAATAAAAAAGTTATCAAAAAGTTTTATTTTTATTTCATCTCTTCTATTAATTTTTTCACTTCTATTATCTTTTCTCTTCCTATTTCTAAAAAATTAATGGTAAAATTAAACTATGAATGGTGTATCAGTATGGTCAAAAACATTATTTCTAAAAAAAAAATTTTAAATTATATCGTAAACTGCAACTGAAAAACTATATGAATATTGCATTAATGATCGTTGTAATCACCAAAAACAAAATATAACCATAAATTGAAATAAAATGGCATTAGGATATGAAGTGAGTATTATATCTTACATTTTTTAAAACAAGTCTTGTAATTATAAAAAATATTATATTTTAAAAAATAAAAAAAATACTAAAACTTACTAGCTCAGGAGTTTTCTCTCCAAAGAGAACAGACATTTGAAAATTAATGAAATCACGACTGAAAGATGATGAGAAATGATGCAGAACATATGTAGCAGCTAAATATGGCAACAGTCTCCATTGCTAAAGAAAAAATAACATAATTCCATTAATACAAGAGTTTTACATCCTTATTAATATACAAATAAAATCTAATGAAACTTTTTGAAGCTTTATAATTATCTCATAGAGCTTTTTAGATTTTTTTTAATGACAGTCTTACCTGCAATTGATACTCCAAGACAGGCCATTCATCCTTTCCAGCAGGACCAAACTGCCTCCTAACAGCAGAGTATCGTATAGAGATTGGCAAACATTTTTGAAGGTTTGATAAACCTATATTAATAATGAATACCCTTGCAAGCGACAAAGTACCCATAGATGCTCCAAAACGTTTGTTTGGATCCTAAAAAGAAACATGTAATAAGGATCAACTAAAACTACATAAATTAGGGCTTCATAAACATTTTTCCCATCAAGACTCCTTTGGGGAAGAAAACAGAAAAAAATTCATAACCCGAATTTCAACGGCAAAATTGAACTGCAACACAAGAAAAAAATGGAATTTGAAAATCTTAATTAATATTTTAAACAGAAATTTACTAAAAACAACTATACAGCGAGTTTAAGAAAGTCTTATTGATTTTTTTTCTTCCAGCAGTTGTAGAAGAATAAGCAAGAAAATGAGCCTGTAAAAATCACTGTGCCCATAGTGGTGGGTTTTGTCCCACAACTTAGGAATCCAATATCAATAAAATAGTAATACTAGTCAGTGAAAATGAAATAGTCTAAATTTCACAGAAATTGAATCTTTTCGATTTTATATGTTGTTGCATTTGATATAAATATCGTTTTGAAAATAGTAATAAGAACCAGGGTGCATAGTGAGAAAATGCTTCAAAAATTAAGCACTTTTTAAGCACCTTACCCAAAAAAATGAAGCACCTTTTTACATTCATGCATATGAGAGCCTGCTTATTTTCTAAGGATAGGAGGTTTTCTGTTTTATAATAAAGCTTTGTTTTTATTGAAATTTTTAAAATTTTAAATATGTATTTTTGAAATTTTAAGTTATTTCTGTAATAACATAGTAATTTTTATAAATATTTTTGCAACACTGCAGAAGCATCTAATATAAAACATATTTGGTTTAGGCAAAAACAAAAATGATCATAGTTTTATCATTAACAAAAAATAAAATCAAGATTTAATCAATCAGTTAAATTTTTTACTCTCTTATAAGATTAACAATAAAAATCTGGCTTCTTTTTCAACATTTTTTTAATTAAAAATTAGCAATTAATTTGGACATCATTTCTGAATTTACATTGGCATTGATAAAAATGCATAGCATGACCGAAAATTTTGAATTTGATTCTTATACATGCTGCAACAAATAAAATTTTGATATGGTTGGAATGTAAATTAAAATTTCCTCCTGCTCTGACTCACCATATTTAGCAGTTTAGAACTGTTTATTTGCAGCCTTATAAAGTTAAGAACTAAAATATACCAAGACGGCTACCATCACAAGATTGACAAAACTGCCAGAAATTGACGACAGAACAATGCAATGGTCTAAATGAATTTTTCAGATCAAATTTTTTAATAGAAAATACCAATAAAATATTAGATATAGCAGAAATAATAATAAAAATTTAATAAAAAATAATAAGAAGAAAAATGTTTTATCACTTCTTACTTCTGATGCTTAGAAAAGGTCTTTTTTAAAGTGTTTCTCATTTTGCAAATTTAAGAAAAAACTGCTTTTTAACCTCTATGCAAAAATAAATAAAATTTTATTATTTTAGGTTTAAAAACATAAGAAAAATGTAATTACATATTTTAGGAAGAAATGAAAATGATTTCACAATTCTTATTTTCCATAAAAAATGGAAACAAATTCACAAAGATAAAAAACAGATTGGTTACAATTAAAGTGAAAATTAAAAAAAATGACAGTTAATGCATTTTTTTAAATAGTAATTTTTCAAGCTAGTGCAAGAATAAATACTGCATTGACTTAAAATTTCACTACACTTATCAAGTGAAGAATTTTATTCAATGAATTGCTTTAAAGTTTTCAATTTTGTTTCAAAATTTTGAATTGAATTTGAAAAGAAAGGAAAGCATATTTTTAAATCATAACATTAAACTTTTAATGCTACTGCACAATTCAATGAAAAAAAAATGACATTATTTTGAATTTTATTTTAAAAATTCATCGTTAAAATTAAGTACAAGATAAATTTTCCAAAAAATAAAAAAGAAAGAAGCATTCAGTCAAGCGTAATGGGAATTCAAGCAACCTTTTAAACCTTTAAAACGATGTAAAAATATTTTATATTCAATAATATGCTTTGATGATATGGCAGAAATAAATCCTGTTTTTATTTTTTGACTAAACTTCTAATTAAAAAAAAAAAAAAAAAACGTTTTTAGTGAGTTTCTATTATACCAAAAGCAACTTCCTGCCACATTTCACGTTTTTAACTTCAATAATTTGTAAATCAGGATAAACCCCTAAGAGTAGAGATTTCAATCGGAAACAATATATATACATTTGCATGAGTTACAAAAAAAATTTGTTAAATATAATAGAATCTAAACCCTAAAGCATAGAAGTTTTAAAAATCTTTTTTTCTTGTAAATTCTTGTTTGAAATTTTAAGTACCAGATCTAGTAGACTTTTTCATACATTTAAAAACTAAAATTTGTCAAAATTGGTCCAACAAATACAATTTTCAAATGGACGAGGGCATTTAGAAAACACCATGAAAGAAATCACGGTCATTGAAAATCTATGGCTTCAAGTTAAAATCCCACCATATTCGGATTTTATGCAACGACTAACGCAATGATTAAGAATTCAATATACATTGTACAGTAAATCTCTTTAATAAGTTGTACAAGACATTGCTTCAAAACAAAATATTAATGAGAACAATGATCAAATGTGTAACGAACTAAGCAGGCGTCACTGTAAGCATGTTTAGATCTCTTTGGTGCACCATCTTGTTGCATTCATATTTTCCGTCTGTTGGACAAATCCATGTATTTTTCTTTAATAATATATAAAAAGGTTAAGCATACATTTATCAAGCATAACTAAAGCAATACTTCACCCTCTTTGAATTCTGCTGAAGATAGAACTTTTTTCGAAGTCGCAACAAGTATAACATAGTACACCCTTTCTATTGCCCCTTAGAGATAAACTTCCCAATATTTCAATAAACAACAATGCACATTGTTCATGAAAGAGGGGGGGGGGGGTGAGGGAAAAAAGTTGTTTTTATTTTAATCCTCAAAACACCTCACACCTCAAAAGTTTTCTTTGCACTTCTCAAGAAAATTAAGCCCTTTTTTAAGGACCTTTATTAAAAATTTATAATTTTTACTTATATATAAAAAAATAAAAATTTAAAAAAAAGCTACAATTTTTTTAAAAATTAAATCTAATTTCTATAGAATTCATTTCTTAATATTTCACAATAAATATAATATGGTCACCTGTATTTTTCAAAGAAAAGAGTAAAGTGACCACAAACTTTTCTCACTCTGACATCCAGAATAAGTCAAATCTGTTTCGCCTTTCTAAAGGCTTGTCAGCTTTTTTTTTTTTTAATTTGTAAGCAATTAAAATTTTTTTAAAAATGTTTAACGAGATTTAATTAAATAGTTTGATAGGAATGTTGCTTCATTCAAAATAGAAATTATGATTACTCATACATAACCATGAATTGGGAGAAAAATAGTTGTAAAATATATTGTAACGCAAGTGCCAATACACATTTAAAACATTATTTCTTTATAATATAAGAAAATTTTTATGAAAGCAGTGATCAATAGTAAAATATATTGGTACAGAAATGCTAATATAGATTTAAATTTAAAAAAAAAACATTACTTTGTTGTCATGTTGCTGTTGAAATTTTAATCTAATGATAACAAAGCGTGAAAATTTATCTGAAAGCGTTATTCAAGATTTCTAAAATAGCTCCCAAATCAATAATAAAATTAGCAGTACTTGCACAGAGTGTCCCTTAGCTTGATAAATATTTGCAAAATCAGAACCAGAAACATAAAATAAAGCTATTGTATTAATCATTAACAAACAAAAAAAGTATAATGATTTTACACTTTTTTTTTAATTTTTTGATAAAGATATTGCTTAGTGAATTAATGCAATATACATACACACACATACATTTCCTTTTAAGAGAATAGCCATTTTGAAGAAAACTATTCAGAAACATGAGAATATTCAAATATTAGTAAATAAAAGAGGATATAGATTTTCTTATATCTTACCTCCCTTTAAATGAATTTAATTCCAGCAATTATTTTTCTGATAAAAGCAATATTTCTTTTCCATTAAGAATAAAAAAAAATTATTACCATTTATTGCAAAATATATAAAACATTGATAAAAAACGTAGACAAAATAGTAACAAATTATACATAAAAAAAGTACAGTTATAAAAGTGTCCAGAGAACAAAAAGCTTCAGAAACATTCTTATTGTGTTTTCTCCTTTTTTTTTTTTTCTTTTTGGCTTCTATAATAGCAAAAGGATCCTGAATTTTCATCAATCTTGGATATCTGGGATCAACAAGTTCTGTTAATAAACAATCAAAATAAAAGAAACTCAATTTTTTTTCTCCATTTTTTGTTACCCAAATATTAGATCACGAATTATTTTTTCTGTTTTTTGCCCTTCTCTGTCCACATTAAAAATAAACAAAAGCATCTTTGTGTAATATGCAGCTGGCCCTGCACATGAAAATAATATTTATGGTTTTTATTTACAGTTGTTTCTCCATCTTTATTTAATTTCTAAAATGTTTTTTTTTTTTTTTTGCTTTTATTGCCTTATCTGGAAAAATATTTCTGCAGGATTCTGGGCATTTTACTTCAACAATCCCATCATCACCAATTAACGCATCCGGAGATGCAGCTAGGTATGCAAAATCTGAGTTTACGAATAAACCGAAACACTGGACTTTCAAAATAAAAATTAAGGGTGTGTTAGCATTCACAGAAACAAGTGCGGATTTTGAAGGTGCAGATGACCACAGCTGTGATGGCAAACAAAATAAAAGAAAAATAAAAAAAGAAAGGCAGAAAGAAAATAATGCTGAGGGGGGAATTTTAAGATGTAGTGAAGACCAGATAATAGAAGTCACAATCAATCAGAGGGTAAAGGGAGGGTTTATAGTGTATTCCTCCGCAAATAGGAGGAGGAGTTAAAGGAGCATTGGGGGGGGGTGCAAATTATTTTTCCAATTTTAGTCTAAAATACTGCTTTTATACATTTTTTTTTAAATTTAAATATGCATTGGAAAGAAGATTCTAAAAGGAATGCTTTTCAGTTACTACTTTTATTTTATTTATGATAGAATTTTTTCTAAGATTATTTAAATGGTGCAGTTGAATTTTTGTGAACTTTTAATGAATATTTAAAAATACTTTGAGAAGTTCGAGAAAAATTGCTTTGGTAGAAACCTGTGTTTTTATTCCTTCTACCAATTCCAGGTGACATCATAAAAAAGAAATTGCAATAGCAAATGAAAAAAAACACTACAATATTTCTCCATAGGATAACATTACATTTGAAAATTGTAGGTGGTATGTATACAGCACCCTTAAGCACTTTTCATGACGCTACGCATCCTGAAGAACAAATTCTTTCCAAGAAGCACTTTATTAATTATGAAAAATAATCCTAAAAAGATTTTAAATTCTTAAGAAATTATAATTTTTAAAGTTAATCATATAATGTAAATTTCTAAAGTCAATAATATAATGTATTATATTTATTGCAAAAAACCTGATGTAAAATGAATACTAAAATGTAAAGATCCATAAAAGAACACTTGCATTAAAAGGAGTTACATAGCGGCCATCAGGCGTAACATCACCAGTTCTGCTAAGCAAACTTTCTCTAGGAATTCTGTAATTTGTAAATGAAATGAACCTAAAGAAAAAAGACAAAGAAACATAACAATTAATTTATAAAATAAATAGCAAAATTATATACATTAAGGACAATCACTGTATTAACCTTAATTTGACAATAAGATTACATTAAAATCACAGCATACTTTTATTTGCAATTCAATAGGTTTCAATAATCAATGTATTTTTTATTTGGAAAGATACTTGTTATGATTGAACATATTGAGTGCATATTGTTTCAAGTATTATTTCCTCAAAAAATATTTAAATCAAACATTTCATACAAAACTGAATAAAATTTAATTCATTAGAAAACAAAATTCTAGTTCAGAACATCTATATATGCACTAACATTATATTTAAATATCAAAAATATGGAAAAAATAAACATGCACATAACATGATATAAAAATAATATGTATTAAGTTTTTACCTTCCTAAATTCTAAGAAACCCAATTTTTTAAAAAATATTAAAATACAAATCAATGATACTTAAAAGTGATATATGTATATGAAAAATCAATTTCTGTTTACTTTTGAAAAATGTACACAGAAAAAATATATTTGGATATGCAGAAAGCAGCGGACAGCAATAAAACAAATTCACCTCTCCCCTCTTTGCACTAAATCTAGCACTGACTAAAATATTTTTTTTTTTTTCCAAATATTCTTCTAAGGATTTCAGCAATAAAAAACTGCGTTTGCTATTAAATATAAAAAGTGTTATAAAATTATTTTTTATATTTTATAATATAATAATCTAAAGAATGCTAAATAATTTCAAAGACACAGTATTCAAAAAGGCATTTTGAAACTTTGGCTTGAAATCTCTTGGCATGATAAAGATTAGTTTGTCTATATTGATTTTAAAATTTTCTTTTTAATTATGACAATGATCAGCACATAAAAAAATGTGTTTCATATCACTGCAATGTGTTTAAATAAACACCATTTCTAAAATAATAAAAATTGTTATATAATTACAAAAGTTAACAATTAAACAAAATACAAATTTTAAAAAATTATATGGTAATAAAATTAATTATTAATAAAGTAATTTTTCAAACCTTACAGTAATACTAAAGTTTTTGTTGTATGGTAATATGCTCTACAATTACTAAATAAAAACAGCTGAAGTTAGATTAATTTTTAATTAAAAATCTAATATAATTTTGAAAAACTTTCCAGTGAGCCCTAATTAGTCAAGAAGCAACTACTGTCAGAATTGTTAACTGTAGATCCGACAATGTAATAAAGTATGTTACAAATTATAGATAGTATACAAGTTTACAAACATTATCATATTTAAATTACCATAAAAATGCTAATCATAAGGAAACATCAAAAGGATCTTTGTATATATATGGAGCATAATAGTTCCCAGCCAGAAGTGGGTGAAATAACTTTAAAAATGCACTATTGAAAACAAAATTGTTGTATTATTACTAATATTCCTGAAATTTTGATTAATCAATCAAACTTGTATAATGCAATAATTCTCAAACTTAAGAACATAAAATAATTTCAAGTATATATTGTTCAGAAACTTGTAAAAAAAGCTCATTTTTTTCATGTTAATTTTTTCTATATTCAGCAAAGTATGCAACTATTAAATATGTGTGTGTATGTATAAATGTTAGTCCTATTGCATTTACTTTGTATAATTTCTGAGCAATTTTGTTGTACTTTACTGATATAATATACATTATTATACTGATATTATTACATAACAGTTAGTTGATCATTACATTCTTTAATGTAATAGAGCTAAAGCCATAGAAAAATAAATATATTTTGATATGAATAACTGTTAGTTATTCAAATTATAAATCAGCACAAATTTTTATATTGTTTATTTGAAAGATTTTTAATAAAAACGTTTTCCAGATGCTTCATCCTAAAAATTTATTTTATTTTAAACATGAAATTCGAGCCAACTTTCAAAATTTAGCAGAAAAACTGTAAAAAAAAAGGAGAAAAATCAAAATATCACATACCCATTATCTACACCATTTAGCCCTATTTTAGGTCCCATATCACCAACAGTGATTCCAGGAAATGGAAGCAATGTCTTGGGGTCCCGAATAGGCACAATAAACGCATGCAATCCATGGCATTTTTTGTCAGGTGTATAGAGCTGAGCATAAAGAACAGCATGTGTGGCAGTCTGACCAAGGCTTCCAACCCAAACTTTGGTTGCTTCTAAATCAGGTGTATTCACAACAAATTCCTAAAATAACCAATTTATTAAAACAGCCAAGAAATATTTATTTATCTAATTTTCATACATATCTAAATCTTCTAAAAGCTTTTTGTTTTTTCATTTTATATATATATTTTTTTATATCTGCCTTGCAATGGAATTTAAGCAGCATCTAAAGATACTGAATTTGAAAATTCCCCTCTTTCTAAAAAAATTATTCATCCTCCACAAACTTAAAAATTATACTCATTGAAATCCATACAGATTTTATCATTTATTTTGGATTTTGTTCAAAGCATATAAACGCACTTGTAAAAGGCAGTAATCATTCTTAAAATAGCATGAGTTAATGATAAGCTAATAAGTTAACAATTATGATTTATAAATAGTTGTCATGCAATGTATTCATAGTTGCTCATAAAATTAAAGTTCAGAAAACTAAATCTTACATCTGATAAATTATAAATGACAACAATACAATAATATGCCTCTAGAATTCAAATAAGTGAAAAAGTATACATATTGAAAAAAAAAAAAAAAAAGGAATATTTGTTCTATTATTCTTGCTGACTTGTTTGATAAGAAATAACAAGGAAAGTCAAAATTAGCAGTCTTTTTCCTTTAAGAAAGAACAAAGGAATAAATCACTTAACAATATCCTCAAAAAAATGAGTATATCTTCAAGTCTTTCATAAAGGTAAAATATTCTTAATAAACAGAATGATAAGCAAATTAACTTTAAACAATAATTTTCAAACACTGATTTACTTCTAAACAGTGATAAATGTTTCAACTCAATATATATTTTAACTCAAAACATAATACAAAGTTTTAAAGAGTGATAGATAAGATTATTTAAAAATGGAATTTGGGACACAGGACACATAAATTAGATTTCAAATAATAAGTTGAATACGGTATGGAAAATTTGAATGGCTAGAGAAAAAATTTGATAAAATAATTAGTTTAATAATAATAATTTTAATATAAAAGTGAAATTCATATCCATGTAAAATATTTTTTTTTACATGATTGTCATACTTTTAAGGAAGCATGTGAAAAGAATTACTGAAATTATTGCAATCAAGTCTTTATAAATACTGATGAAAAAAAATTTAAATTGCAAATAACTTAGGATAATGTTTTTGAGATTTTTAAGAGATTTATAGTTATATAATTCAATGTAAATTAATTAATTACTTGAGTTGCAGGATTATAAGTAGCAGTTGTCCTCATTTTTCTTGTGTTAGTACCATGACTGAGCTCAGTAAGAGCAAAACAACCAATCATCTACAAAATAAAAACAAACACAATGAACAAATTCATAATAAAAATATATTCAAGAAATATAATATTTTATACTATCAAAAAGAAAAGAAAAACATCTTGTAAAGGGTACTTAATGCTATGTATATTTTTATAACATTTATATTATAGAATCTTTAAAGCATAGTGCTAGTGACTAATTTTTTTTTAATAAAAAGAAAACAAAGCGAGAGAGAGAAATTGTGGAAGTCACATTTTTAAAAAAATCAGAAGGGTAAATCAATACAAATACCATAATGCTTAAAAATAATAATAAACTTGGATTATGTTCCAGCAAAAAAAAAAATTATAAAAAATATGTTATCACACATCATGTTTTGTTGCACACACAATTCTATTATTACATTTTTCCCTTCATTAAAAAGATTGTTATATATATGTATATTCTATTACAATACATAAAGAAGTAATTTATAAAGTATTAAACAAAGATTCAGAATAAGCAATATGTAGATATAATTGAAATATTTAAAAAAAAATTGATTTCTTTTAAGTCAATGAATGTGTTAAAAATCCTGTGATTATGATTTCTTCAGGAATTTTGTCACAATTTAGTTTCTCATACATTGCTTTGGACAAATTTAGAGAAAATGCATGCAAATAATGTCAAAAGCAAATAAGAAAAGGCTACACTTTTGCTCAGATAAACTGTGCAAAAGAGAGAATATGTTATTTTAAATTCATATTGGCCCTTTTAAGCCATTATTCTTATTATCCTAGATAGTTTCCATAGCACCTTTGCAAATTACCGATTTAATACAGATAACTAGAATTTTCAATGTGAGGTTAAAAGAGATACAAGGGTTCCCAGTCAATATTTTCAAGGATCAGCAGCATTTATTCGAAGAAATGAATGTCTCAAAGAAAAAGAGTGATTCAGAATTATAAAATTACTTTTTTAGAACTAAATTGCATAGCTCTATTAATTTTTATAAATATGTTTCAAGGAATTTACAATTTTTCAAAGTCTTTGGTAGCATTTAAATTATACTTTTAACAGAAATTAGATCATGTTCATTGCAATCATACTAGAATACATAGAATAAGATGGTAAAAATTTTAGCACTAATTATTGTAAAACTTTCAATTATCTGATATTATAAAACTTTCAATTCTCAATTCATAGTAGAGGGGGGGAAATAAGCAATGCTTCATCTACTTTCTAACACATGAGTTATTTTGTCATAAATGCCTTCATACAAATATACATCCTCTTCTTAACTATTTATCTGCAGTTCAAATTTAAAATGGTAATAATATAAATGGTAGCAATATAAATAAATACTAATGGTAGTAATATAAATAAGTTTAAAATATAATGGTAAAAATTAATAGAATTTTATATCTTGCATGGTTTGTGCATTTTGTTATAGATGATTTTGGAAAAATTAATATTAATAAACATTAAAAACGATACAAACTGAACAAATAATATCAATACCTGAAATTGCTCCAAATCTGACATCAGATCCAAGTGTTTTTTAACTCCTGAACTTCTTAAAGCTCCCACAAAATACTAAAGAAATTAATAAGATCATGAGTTGTTAATTACTTATCTGCTAAATGGTAACATATATAAAAATTTAAGTAAAAATAAAAAATCTTTTTTATAACAATGTAATGTTATATATCCACACGTAGATATATACATAAGTGCTCTAGAATTTTCTCTCTTTTTTTTTTTTAAATTTATTACATTAATCTAGATACACATAAGTGCTCTAGATTAATGTAATAAATTTTAAAAAATAACATCCTACCAAATACAGTTTTTTAAGGGATTATATAATATAAATATGATATAAACTATCTTTAAAACCTTTTACTGTTAATTTATGCACACATCATAGAATTAATTTATTACAATGAAAAATTTCACTTCATAGTACAGAAGAAAAAAAATTCATCAGATCACATATCTTTACAATAATTATTTCACATTTTTTTAACATTGATTACAAATTGATCAATAGAAAAACATATTTACATATAATTTCAATATAACAATACCAGTTTTAGTCAAACATTTACCTCATATGACACAGATCTTTTTGTACACAAAGACCAATCGTACATGCCAATGCATATTAGCAAACCTTGTGCCAAAAGAGGATTGGCAAAGAATTCCTCTTGAGTGAAAAATTCATATTCCATGAGGCGCTTCATTCTCTGAAAGCATAAGTGCCGGTGCTGCTGAGATGATAGTTCCTCAGAAGGAGAACGTTGAAATAATGGATCCTTTTCTAATGAGTTCCATACTTTCAACTAGAAATTTCCAAATAATACTTAATTTTCAACCAATCTATTACTGATATATTTTAAAATTATTTCAAATATAATTTTCCAGAGATGATATAATTTATCTGAGAAAGAATGAAGATTTGCTTCCTTCAGTTTTCATTTAATTTAATTGAACTGTTTTGTTTAATTTAATTAGAACTATGCAAGTATTTCTTAAATTTAATAAAAACATAAATAATTTAAGAGAAAATCAGAAAAATATTTTCATGCAATAATTCTTTTTTTAAACTCATGGAAAACAAATAAACCTTTTCATTAAATGCTACACTCATAATTATGATTCTAGTTCTGCCTTAAAATATTTAATTTTACAAAATAAAGAGATTTTGGAATAAAATATGGCAAAATTATTATCTAATACCTTCTTAAATATTCTTTTTAAAAAACACTATATTTGACCCCTTTTTAATTATTGTACTAACTCTGACTTTTTAGAATTAGGGATGGATAAATTTTATTGCTAAAGATATCAATAAACATATTTCAATCAATCAATTCTCAATATTTTATAATATTATCTTAAAAGCTTAGAAAATCAATTAAGAAAAAGGTGGGGGGGTTCCCCTTTCATTTTCTTTATCTATAAAATTTTTAATCTAATAGCAAGAATATCAGCACAGAAAATAAAACATTTATTTATTCATCTAACTGAAAAGCTTACTAAAGGAGATTAAAACAACAGAGGTAAGTTGAAAAATAATCAAATTATGAGTCAAGACAATAGAAAAAAATACAGCTCACAACTTTATCAGGAATTCTTATTAATCATATTTCTATGAATTAACAAAAATATTTAGCAAAAATTTCTAACTTCATATTACAAATATTTCTTAATATTTCTCTAATGTAAAAAAAACAAATAAGAAATATTATAAAGTTGATACATAAAAATATATATTCCCATGCTGTGTAGAATACCAACAGATTAAATAAAGCAGAAAAAAGCATTTATAGATAGATAAAGAGAAGATTAATAAAATGTCATGCTATATTTTCAATGAATCAAAATAACTATAAAAAATATATTAAGAACACTTTTTAAAAAATCAATATAATTAAAATAATTATGATTATTAATTTATCATTTTAATGAGCATGTTTATATGATAAGCTTGTTTATAAGTTATTAACAACTCATGGATGAAGTAAAATTTTTCCTCCTAGCTTTAAATAATTAAAATTTGCACTTTAAATTATGAATGAACTAAAATATTCAAAATCAATTAGCTATTTGAAATCCCATGAAAAGATGAGCATGGGATAATGATATACAATTTTTATTGATACTTAAAACATATACAAATCGTACAACTATTTGAATATGTGTCTGTGTGTTTAAATTACAGTTTTAATGCCATTTGTAAGAATTAAAAACTTTAAAAATTAAATTTATTAATGACAAATTACCAAATTAATAATAAAGAAAAAGAATTGAATTATGGCATATTCAACAATTTTATCTGCCTGTTCATGAATTCTTTTTGTAAAATTATTTCATTCTATATATCCCATTATTAAAGAATGCTTTGTTATTACCTATTCAAAGCAAGTTAAGGTTACATATTAAATTTTTAAACCAGAAAAGTAATTTAAATTACTCGCAAAATCATTTCTATTGGGCTGAACTAGAAAAAAACATTATTCTGAATGGAAATCATTAAATTGATTAAACATATGATTATTTAAAGTTACTATGCAAACTGATTTTAAAAAAGGCAAATAATACACATAAAACATAACTAAACATAGAGAGCATAAAACGTTTATAAAGATAAATTACTGAAGTATCATATTTAAAACCTCACATTTGTTAAAATAATTTTATAAAATTATTATAATATTTTGTATTAATTTAGAAAAACAAAATAAACCTTTTGTGGAAGGCAACAACATAAAATATTCAAATTAGTACTTTAAAAATATCAAATGTCTTATTGAAAATGATTTTAACCATAAGTAATGAAATAAGCTTAATTTCTACTACAGATATTGCTTCATTAAAAAATGAATTTTTAAAGGTTAAATAAATAAATCAATAAATATGCATAAAATAAAAAGTATAAAAACAAAAAGTTTAAATTAATGTTTTTCTGTATAAGCTATAAATAATTTGCTATGCATTTTAATGATTTTAATACTATTATTTTATAAGTTATTGTACTATGATATCACTAATATTTCAAAAAGGTAAAGGTAAATGAGAAAAAAATTAAAATCATAAAAAATAGAAAAAATTTTTCAATGGCATTATCCATAGAATATATCGTACTTTGAGATTTAAGATTCTAGTATGCATGCAAGAAAATGTAATAAGTACAAAATAAAAATATAAAAACAAAAAAATTAAATTAATGTTAATAGCATAATTGAGGATTCTAAACTTTAAAAAAAAAATCATCAAAATGAAAACACAAAAAAAAGTTGCCATAAAAATTATTATAAAAAAAATAAATGAAAAAACAGACTCTATAAGGGACCATAATAATATTTATATAAGTACAACCGCACTGAAACAAGATATAACTAATCGGTTGATTCTCAAACATAATGAATCCTATAAAATTAATTCAAAATTACGCGATATATAATAAAACAAATTTGTTTTTTTATTTTTAAACAATTAATTTTACATGAAATATAACCAGGTATATGTACAAACAATATAAATGTCATATTTACAAATTAAATTTTTAAAAATACGAACCTGCAAATTTAATAATTCTTCACCTTCTAACAAAATTTTCATATCCTTCCAATTAAATTTTGACTTTTTTCGATAATAATCTAAAGGTCCAGGTTTAAAATCTGGAAGGCAATCCTTCAAATTTAGTTTCAGACTCATTTTTCAGTAAAATTTAAGTTGCCGGGTCTTAAATTTGTTTAATAACAGATCGTCAACTCTTCGCAAAATCTCAATAGAAAAGTTTGTTCTACTACTATAGAAATGATATTATATAGCACAAGTAAAAGGAAGAAATTAAAAAATAACGCCTCTCTCTAAAAGCATTTTTCCGTAGAATGAATGCTTCTGACCACGCAAGGATGAATCGATGGAGTCGACCTTTGTTTTCAAACAACCTGTTCCCATACACACAGCGAAATCAGTTGTCAACACAATTTTTTATTTGTTTGTTTGTTTTCTTCACTTTCTGTATCTGTTTGCATATGACGTAATGGAAGTATGATTAGAGAGATAGTATGATTACAAATCAACATCATCTATTAATAAGATTCCACATAGTATATGAACAATGTTCTGATCTTTTGAAATAAATAAATTCCTTTTCATAAGCACTTATCACTGGGTAATATCCATGTTGAGAAGAAATGGCACGCAAAATCGGTACTTTCCCCTTCAGAAAGATCCGAAACCGTTATAATAAACTCGCAAAAAAATTGACAGAAATTCAAATTTTAAAATTATATCGAATATCGGGGTGACATCAAGAAAAGAGAATTTTCATTTTACATTTAATGGTATAAGATTCATTTTACATTTAATGGTATATTTTTGCATATAAAAATATGCAAAAATATCATGGAAGGTACTGTAATAGTAGTTTGATCCCCTAAAACAATATCTCACTTCACTCGAACCTCATTAGAACAAAATATTTCGCGATTTCATCAAGATAGTCCTTGATTTCCTGAATACCATACAATATTGCGAAGATATTATAATAATATTGATGAGTAACCCGATGAAGACACTTAATTGGAAAAAATTATAAAAACAATATTCTTTAATATTGTTTTAAAACATTGCAACAGAACAAACCATTTGACTTTTTTATCAATATTGAGTTTTTTAATCTTGTACAGTATAGTTACAAATAATTAACAGTGTATTTTCCTGGCACTATAGAAATTAGTTTTCAAGATTATAAATTCGTAAAATCAAACCTAACACTACATTAGAATGTATAAAAAAAAATGCTTTGGTTTCCAAAGCAAATTTTACCTATCTTTACTCCGCATTTTATATATGCGAATGTGCCATTTACCTTCAGGGATCAGAAAAGCGAGACTATGGTTCAGTGAAGCTCTATTTTAATTGCTCTTTTAATTAAATTATTATTATTATTATTACAATTTTAAGTAAAGAATGCGATTTCATACCAAAAAAATTGGATTAATTTTCGCTCATAACTAAGATTTATTATTGGGATAAATTAAAAAATTTAGGCTCAAAAATAACAACTTTTAAAATATAGGATATTAAGAAAATTATTTTATCGAAATAAGTTGATTCTTTTTACTTTAATTTTGTTTATGAAAATTAAAATTTTCATATTAAGAAATTGTGATATAAAGTCCTCAGTAAAATAAGGTTTGCTTCTCAAAGTTCTTGATTGCTTTCATAAACCAAATAATTTTCTTATAAATGTATATAAGAAATTATAAGTTTGTATACATGCTAAATAACATTTTAATAGCAGGATAACATTTTTAATTCCTCATATACGTAGTATCGAGAAAGTATTTTAATCGTCAAAAAATTCGAAGCCTGGATTTTGACGAATCTCTACTTTTAGAATTCCCTATAATTAGTTCGAAATATATATATTTTTGGTTTTATGTCTGTCTGTCTGTCCGTCTGTATGTGACAAGGATACTCAAAACCGCTTTGAGCTGGAAGAGTAAAATTGGGTATATGATTTTTACACCAAATTTGTAGATTTCTATCAAATTTTAAGCAAAATCCATTTCGAGGAAATCTGTTCGGCTCTTCGAACATAACACGATAATTACTAAACGAAGAGAGTTAGATGGATAAAATTCAGTACACAGATTTAACATCTATAGATACATATCAAATTTTGAGCCAAATCAAACAAGAATTGATCTCGTCTGTCGGTATGTACTTTCAGAAGCATGTAAACGCGGTATTAAAAATGCAGTGACTTAAATATGTCAGATTTGTTATGTTATGCTGTGACTACAATTATAAATGTATGTCAAATTTTAGTTTCAATTATTTGGGGGGAAACGTGTTTAAAACACAAATTTGAATTTTGGATACTATTAACCACATACTAGAGATTAATTGCAAAAAGACTCATCAAAGATTACATAACAGATTCAGTAAAAATGCTAAATTCACACCAAATGTTAATATTTTGTAGCTAGTGTACGCTACTACCATGTAAGGAGTTCTGTGCCTTGCGGGTGGTGGGAAATAACACCTTTATTAGATAGAATGCGTGAAAATTTTTAAAAGATCACTCTCGCTGATTATACATAGTAAAAGTTAGGACGGAAAATTTTTCAGATGCAAATTATTTTAGAACCATACTTTTCTCCTTTTAATTAAAAGTAATTTATTATATTTTAAATGAATAAAGGCGAGATAATATTATTCGAGGGTAATATAGAAAGTAAGTTCCGTTTATCAATACAAAAAAGGAACTAATCATTTTGAATTAACCTTCATTAAATTGGTCAGAGTATTTTTAAACATAGGTACTATCGCTATTTAGATGCAAAAAGAAGCCTAAATAACGATGATAACGAAAAGATATCGCTATTTATTGTAGCCGAACATGAGTGTTTGGATGTCGTCAAAGAAAGGTGCCACCTGCGATTGCAACAATTGGGTAACAACAGATCTGGCCTCTTCTCATCCCAGAACTGCTTCCAGAAATAAAGCCCATTAGGTACTTGAAAATATGAAAATCAATTGGTGCCATATCCTGGTTATAGGGTACAGTCAAAAATTTCCCAACTTCATAAGGCATTGTTGCGTATTATACGTATTATGTATGAATACGTATTATGAATGAACAAAATTTCTTCCCAAAGCATGCCATGACGCTTATTATGTATTACGCAACGCAGTTTTCTAAGCGTAACGCCAAATAATAAAGCTGTTTGTCCATATGCCATGAAATTCACCAGCAAAACACAGTGTTCATCCCAAAACACTTCACTTCCTTGTCAGTGAATTTCACAAGCTTCAGTCTTCCTCGTACTGAGAAATCGGATTACCTACAGTACCTCACATGTGGTGAGACACTCTATTGTTTTAAACATTTTAAACTCTCACCAAACAAACGCCCCATAATTCAGCGATCTAAAAATGTCTTTCCTCGCTTATCAGTGTTCAGCTGAAAAAATGTGCATGTTTGAACTAACGAAGGCAGCTATTCCGCAGTGAAAACGGAAATCGGAACTTACTTTTTGGATTATCTACATATTATAAAAACGGATATTTTTAAACGGAGACAATCAAAATAAAATATCTTCGAAGGTAACCGGATTCTCTGGTCACTTCAAATCAACATACATATAGAAATGTAGAATAAACTGTTATGTTACAAATATAAAATCTAAAGTATTGTTATCACAGCGTTAGAAACAAACGATTTACAGTTTTTGCTATCACAGTTTTGCTATATTACAGTTTTTGCTATTTTATATTATAGAGGAGCAAAACTAATTCAGAGTGAGGAAGTTTCTTTCATCTCCATTAATAATAAAGATGACTTGCGTCTGTGTGTGTTATATTGATGTTCTATAAGCCATTTTCACCAAGAGCTACATAACTTGGCATGCATATATTTTAGAAGGTGGAAATGTGCATCTCGAAGCGATTTTTGATTTTTGAATAAAATGTTAAGTAATTATAAATTATGCGAAATTTTAGCTTTTTTTTGTTATAACTTCCGAAGATATTAAAGCATAATAGTGTCTTTTATATCCTTAAAACTTAAAAAATTATCTTTCCAATGATATCAATATTTCTTCGCTTAATCTTGCTAATTACTCGTTTAAAAAATATATTTAAACGCAGTTTGCAACAATATGTTTCATTGTTGAAGTGAAATTCAAATCGTTTTTATTGTTATTACTAATATTTCAGCCTAGATTTTTTTACTTCCTCGCAATCGAAGTATACAAATAAAAGTATTATAAAAATTTGAGCACAAGATTTTGATTTTTCTCCTCGTTTCCAACCACTCCGAGTCCAAAAAAAACATTTTTGAAATTATGTCTGTATATAAAAACAACGCGAAAACGCTTTGAGTTGGACGGATGAAGTTTGGCTCTAAAATTGTAGATTTATTTCGAATTTTGATAAAAATCCCTTCGGAGGAAGTTTCGATCTTGAACATGATCCTTATAAAAACGAAGAGGAAAGGTCTAATTAATTTTTCAAAAAGATAAAATCACATTTTATCCATTATTTATCGATAAATGATGGATAAAATTTGATGCACAGATAAAATCTGATAATTTAAAATACAGATATGCATTGAATTTGAGACTAAATCCGTCAAGAGGTTGATCGTCTATTGGTCAGTACTTTCATAAGCATGTGAAAGCGATAACTCAAGAAAACGCAATGAGTTAAATATATAAAATCTGTGACTGTGACTACAATTGTATTTCTATGTCAAATTTGGGTTTCAATCAGTCAGCAGAAAGTTGTCCAAAATACATATCCAGTTTCCTAGTATTTTTATTAAATGCATCCCAGCAATTAATCAACACAGATGACACTCTAATAGGCTTTTCCATAGTTATTTGTTCTTCAATGACGCTCGGTTAGTAATACAGAAGTACATAGAATGAGAAAAAGTTTCGGAGAGATCATACCCACTGATTTTCATTGTTGATCATCAACATATGATGATTCAGCTTATTTTTCATGTCTCAGGTACACTTATAATGAAAAAAAAAATTAATATTCTGGCAATTACTGCTAACGTTTAATTTCAGAAGTAAACAATGAACTGAATATTTTTAATATTCAAATTTTAAACACTTTCATATTTTAAAACATTTTTAGAATTTTATTGTTTTAGCTTAACGCTTCTCTATTGCAGCAATATTTTCGATATTATTATTATTAATTCAGAAAAATTTTCATTGAATAATCTTCTGATATATTGCCTCAATCATGAAATGTATTCTCATAATATACACAATTACAAAAATAAATATGTTTTTATGAACATATTTCTGGCCCACAAACATATTGATGGATTAAATGAAGCTAATCACTGTCTTTTCGAAATTTAAGTACAAATTTTATCTGAGATGACAGAAAATTAAGGAGCCTCACAGCGCAATGAAAATAATGGTATAAAATCCCTTAAATAGTACGAGTTACATGACTACCAAAATTATGAAGTTCAAAAATATTTTCTAAGGAAATCATTAAGAGTAAGTTATGTACAAAGATGCAATTTAAATTTCATGAAGTCAATAATTCTGGCAAGCCAACGGATCACCAAAGGCGATTAATTAGAAATAAATATAAGTTTTCAATTAAAATATAAATTTAAATACTGTAAAAATTGCACAATAATATTGATATTACTGAAAAAAGTTAATTTTTTACAAAATTGAAAAAATGATGTAAGAAAATCACTTTCAACAATAATATTTCCTGAAAGTATCGAGAAAGAATCATTAACTTTTACTCATTAAAAATGAATTCTAATTAAAATATCAAAAAATAGCTTCAAAGTGCACATTCTCACTACCGAAAGAGTACATGTGCTAAACTTCATAACTCTAGGTCCAGCAACTTGCTTTGTAGAGCGCCAATGTAGTGACATTGTCCTTTATTATTAGGAGAGACAAAGATAAATAGATAATAATCTCCATTCTGTTGTCATTATTACTTTTTCTTTCTTGGCAAAGTTTTTAACAATGGAAAAGGTTGTTGTCTGAATTAGTTCCGAAGATCAATAGAGATTAATCACTCATTCCGAGGAAACTAAACTGATAAACCAATAAAGATATTTTTTTAATAAACGATGCATTTTTTGTGAAAATATAACCCAGTTAAAGTCTTCACTACATTTTTAAATTTAAATAGCTGACTATAATTTGAATTTAAAAAATATTTTTTCAATATTTATTATTTTGAAAATGTGACCTAAAATAGGGCTTCTACTTTCATTCCCATGCATATTTAATTTCAAGAATTTATCTTTTCTGTTCTCTTGCAAAGTTATTTTACTTTCGGCTTAAAATAAATATTTCTTTTTTTTAATTAAAATTTTTGGCGTTAAATTAAGATTTTTTTAAAAAAATCTCCCAAAATACATCTTGATTTTGAGATAATTATTTAAGAATAGACCTTTGATATTAATTTGTAAATAATATATGAAGCCGTATTTAACAATTGCATTTTATAGAATTTAAATTAAATGTAAAATAAAACTTATGACAAATTACAAAATAAAATAATATAGATGAGCTTTTTCTAATGTAAATGAAACGTAAAAAACATCTTTAGACTATTATATATTTTGATACGAGTCATCTTTGGCGACCAGCTGGTTCGCCAAAAATACTAGTTATATTTAATTTCATTTAAATCGTTTAGACAAAAGTTCATGCCTATTAGTCTCTCAAACTATTAGACAATAAAGCCGCCTTATTTAAATAGACCTACATATGTTCTTTTTGTTGTGTATATGAACTTTCCTAATGGATACTAATCCCATGACATCATAGCTTTAAGTCAAAAGACACACACATTAATCTTACTATAAGTAGAGATAGAGATTATCATGCAACTGAAAGTGAGAATTTAGCTACGGATTTCACACTTGACAATAGTGTTTTTCATTATGTATCATTAATTAGAAGACTCAACTAGAATGAACAATTTTTAAATTTTTGTAACATGAAAGTAGAATATTAATAAAAATGGACAAGAATTTTAAATTTATATTTTAGTATTTCACAATTAATATGTTTTTCTTTAAAACGTGCTTTATTCAAACTATATCTCTTATACATTTTAAAGGATGATATTTTAAGTATCTGAAAATGAATTAATTATTATAGCAGATCCAATCAATGAATTCCAAGTCCATAAATATTTCAGCTGCAAAAAATTCCTAACAAGTTTCAGAAGGATCCGAATTTAATATAAATCTTCTATTTATTTTAAAACATGGTATTAAATAATTTTTTCAAAGCATATTTACTTTGCACTTGGTCTTTTAAAATTTGTAAATTAGTAAAAGAGGAAGAGATAAAATATTTTGTAATAAATTGTGTTCCTTCGAAGTAGGAGCATTAAAGAAAAGGAAAAAGAGGCATTGATTTTACAGATATCAAAGTTTAAATGTTACATTTCTTTACTTTTGTTATTCTTATTTTAACATATTTAAATATATAATTACAAACTAATTACCTTTTTAAGATTTATAGCTCACTGAATATTCTTTAGTTATTTATTTCATAGGTATATTTAATTAGTTATTTATTATAGATATATTAAAGTTTGTTTAAAAGAAAAGCCAGTTACTTTTTATGCATAATGAATCCCAAACTTATTACAATATTAATATTTTACTAAAATATTTATACACTGAATTACAGTATAAATTTAAAATTTCTAAATTTATAGTATATTAATAATTGACAAAGTGCAATTAAACTTATTAATTAGTCAATTAAAATCAAGCATTAGAGCAATTATTAGTAATAAAAATATAAGTATGATTCAAAGTCTGGCACATTATCTCATTTTAAAACACTGTAATTGACACTTGGAAACTTATACATCATATTTGTGATGTTTTCAAAAGGGCTCAGAGCACTTTAATGTCTCCCTACTAGGCTTAATCTTCCCTTTGAAACATAAAATTATCGATCTTACCCAATAATGTTTTTTTTTTCTTTTAAAAGGCTCCCCAATAGGCTTAACCTTCTCTTGGAAATATAAAATTAGCGATCTTTCCCAATAATGTTTTTTTTTTCTTTTAAAAGGCTCCCCAATAGGCTTAACCTTCTCTTGGAAACATAAAATTATCGATCTTTCCCAATATTTTTTTTAAATCTTTCCAATAGGATTAATCTTTCCTTGAAAATAAAATTATGGATCTGTCCCCAAATTTTTTTTTCGTTTCAAGGTTATCTAGGAATAGTTAGCCAGAATAATAAAGAAAGCTCTAATGATTAAAACTCTTTTTGATTATTATGTCCATGACATGAATAATCGTAAATAAAATTTTCAATTAAAACGAGTTCTTCGACAAGGTTACTCTAATCGGAATTCGAATAATGATTAAGCAAATACCAGTTGACTCAGCTTAACTCCCAAATTTAATGTTTGCTTGCGCGAAATTATTCAATAGAATTTTTATACGGATCTTTACTAGTAAAAAGTGATTTTATGCATTTTTAAGATTGGAAATATATTACAATGTAATATTAGCATTTGATCCATACGTGCATTTATCATCTTTTTTTTCCGTCCATATTTTTACCTAATTGTATTTCTACAATTATATTAACATTGACTGGTTATCACCATCATTGCAGCAGCTATATTTAAGCATATTTCACTGCATTAACTTTTCAAGAAACCCTTTTTCTTTTTATTATAATTATTTTCAGAAATTTAAAATAATTATTTTCAGAAATTCTCAGAAATTTCAGAAATCAGTTCTCATTCTTTCGTGTTGGTACACGCAATATATCATATATGTTATATATAAAAACAGTTTCAGTCGAATATAAACCCAAACAGATCTATCTGATGAATCGATTGTTCGCTTCCTTTCTACTTTTGGTAAAATAATAATTTTTTTAAATAAAAGTGTTATATTAAAATATACTCATGACAGTTAAATTGGAATCATAAAATATATTTATATTTTTGGGGAAATTTTTGATAAGTTCAAAAAATCCCTTTCGTGCGATGATATAACTAACTAACTTAATTAACAGACAGGAAGCTATGTAGGAAAGGATATAACTTAAATTTTAATTACTTGAAATAAATAAAGTTTCAAAATGTAGTTCTGAAATCGAGCTCTGTGGCTCAAATATACGTCCTATATATGTATCACATTTAATAGCTCTAAATCAAACGATCAAGTCTGAAGACACACATTTTTCTTTTGCTATTAAAAGAAATTGATGAATTAATAGCAGAAAAATTATCCGGAACGATTAAGCAATGTTAATGAAGAATAAGAAGAAGCTATTTCGCCTTTCTATTTTGCTGTTAAACCTATGATGAAGAAAAAAACATTCATGAACATAGTGCTGCAATTAATATTCAAAGTAAGCAAAGCAAATGACGATTAAAGACATTTTTAATTATTCCCAAGTGCATGCATATAAATCATATAAAAAAGAAGTGCATAAGCAGAGAACGAGATGAGTATTAAATTGAAGGTATACTGTATGCTACTTTTATGATAAATGTTTAATTTTAAAACAATTATTATTTTTATACTATGTTGTAATATATTATTAATATCTTAACCAACAGGGATGCTCTCCCCGAGACTTTCTCGCATACTCTCTAATAAACGTACTAGTGGTTTATTAAACGCATGCCGTTTACGAACAATAGTTACGTTATATTAGTGCGCGATTTTGGGCAATTAATCGTCGGGATGTGGTTAATACACAAAGCGCTGGAATACCGAATATGCATTTTAGGAGCTTTCTTACCAGACCGATTAAAACCAAGATTTCACACAAAATTACAGTTATAGATACAAAATTACAAAACAAATTTCGAATATTTAAGTCATTGCGTCTTTGAATGATCGCGTTTATATGCTTGTGAAAGTACAGGAAGAAAAATGGTTCACCCCCATGATTTAGTTTAAAACTGGATAGGTATACCTTTGATATTGAATCTGTGTATCAATTTTTATCTATCCAGTTTTCTTCATTTTGTAGATATCATGTCAACGTATATTCGAAAAGATAGACAGACTTCCTCTGAATGGATTTAATTCAAAATTTAGTAGGAATTTGATGTAAAGACTAAATATGAAATATCTTCGGTTTAGCTCAATGCGTCTGTTTATCGTATTCACAGACAGACAGACATAACTCCGAAAATGTGTTTGGACCAAAAATTATTAGTTATAGATGACTTTGCATGAGTAGCATTAAACTTCTAAAAAAAAGTTATTATTAAAATTACGATTATACGTCTTCTTAGTTATGTTTTTGCCTTGAACGGCGTATAATCGATATTTTATTGCATTTTCACAACGTTTGATATATATACAAGAAAGTTCATTTCAAAATTAAGGAAACACTTCTCAAACTCTTATTCTGCAAATTCATCAAACGTTTCTTTTCCTTTTTTTTTTTTTTTTTTTTTTTTTTTCCTCACCGCACGTGATCTTTGATGTCAAAGTTTTCATTGCAGAAGAATTCTTGTGAAATTCTGATAAGTAAGCAAAAAAAGATCTATGTTTACTTAGTCGAAGATTTTTTTTCTAATAAAAAAATATTAAGAAATGGCATAAGAGTCACTTTTGTAGTGTTTGAAGGTTCAATGTTGAAGAGAAATGTATCATTGAGATAAGGAGACATTGACACATAAGTTGTTATAAAATGCATCACAAAAGCATTTTTCAAGTTTTCAAAAACTGTCCGGAAACGTGCAGCTAACTAAGTATATCTCAATGTCAATAAAGGATTTGCATTGAGAATATTATCACTCTTGGGTTAAGATTAGAATTCTTTAAAAATTTTCCACGTGACTTCTAAGCCTTTCAAAATAGATTAAATTTTACCTTTCTGATTTTTTTGTCTCGTTTCTTACTTTCTCATTCCCAAAATAAACAAAGAGAAAGTACTGTAATCGTCAAAAAATTCTGATTACGAGATTTTGACGAATTTGCACATCACAGATCTCTTTATATCTGACAAACATATATTTGGAATTAAATCTGTCTATGTACATGATAAACCAAAAATACTGTGAGCTAAACAGGTGAAATTTTGTACGTGGTCTTTACAATCGATTGAGGTGTAGATCGCCTGTTTGTCTCTACATTTGCAAACATACAAACATGATAACTATAAAAAAAAGCAGCAGTTTAAATAAATGAAATCTGGTTCGTAATCTTGATACCAAAATTGTATTCTGTGATAAATTTTGTTTCTTATCATTCACCAAAAGAAGTCCAAGATTCCTATTCAGTTTTCTTCATCGTACTAAGAAGCACAAAACTCTCATTTATGGAACTCTGAAAATAAACATTTCTGTACTGGTTGTGTGAGGAAACTTTCATCTCGCGCTTGCTCAACATTCACATTTTTTTTAATGCGAAGAAAGGAGTTAACACCTTTAATTGAGAGTACATGGGGAAATTTTGATCATTCCATACTGTTTTAACATCATGATGTTTCTAAGCTGGTATAATATCAATATTTTTGAGAGATGTTTAAATTGTTAAGTGAAAAGAAAGGTAAAATATATTACAATAAAGCATTGCTTTAAGACTGACAGACAGAATCCTTTCTGCAAATTATATGGTACAAAAGTGGTTACAAAAAGCCTGCAACGTAACCACTGGTGTGCGGCCCCGGACCCCTGTATCTGATAATCGTTATAATCCTAACAGTTATGGGGGCATAAAATCATAAATCGCTTAGCATTAATCCCAGTCCTCAGTAATTGTTAAAACGCAAGGAAAAACAGTCTTTTATATGGAATTCGGATATGGAGCTTTTGTTAATAAATACCGCTGATTAATAATTTTAGTATGGGAATTACTATAACAATTAACATAAACTGGAGCATTTATATGTAAATGTTTATTCCTTTCAAAAAGAAAATCTGTATTTTCTGTTACAATGCTAGCAACGGTAAGAAGAAACATATGCTGATATATGCTAAAATACAACATTATATTTTAGAATAAAAACATAATTCCAAACCTTATTTGAGGATGAAACTCAAATAATTTTCATGGTCGCTACAAATGTTTTATTCTGATTTATTTTGTATTGTTAATAAGCATAAGGATATTTTGCTGAATAATTTTCTGGTTAAAATATGCTTTATCTTTTTAAAAAATTTGTCACGTTTTTAATTAAAATTTAATTTTG